>WAAB01001687.1:1385-33575 GCA_013389865.1 Piaya cayana | reverse complement strand
CCAACCTAGTTATTCTATGATTCTATGATACATGCATGCAATAAAATCTGTTTTGTAAGGTTGTTTCTTTCTCCCTGTGGAGTAAGGTCTAGAGATCTGTCATGTTCCAGATGCATACTGCAGTGCACTTTTCCTTAAAAAGACCTAGTCGCCTATGTAGGGAGTACTTATATCCTCCAGACTGTAAGGAAGCAATTACCTTTACAGAACAAAAAGGAAACATATAAAATCAACTAGTCAGCACTTGGTTGGGGAAAAAACATTGATATGTGATGCTTGACAAGTAAATAGGTTTTTATAGCCTCCATCCCTCTTAACACATATTAAATAGAGCTCCCTTAATACTTTTTTTTTTGTTCATTGATTATTATCTAGTTTCATCCTCTAATAATTACAGTCACTTCAAGTGAAATTTACACAAGGATTAAATTTGGTCTCAGGTGTCTTATGGCTTCTAGTGAGAATGACCCACCTTTTCTGGCATTTGCTGTATTGTATAGAGAGACATGACACTATTCTCTTCTGGGAGTCTTTTGAACTTGTATAAAGTAGCTATTCCCAAGTGATTACTTCCTTTCTCCATTGATACAACAAAAGATCAACACATGAAAAAAGAGTCCCACAGTGATTTTTCTTTTGAACACACAAGCATTGCTGAAAACATAAATGCACATGTGCAAAAGTTATCATCTCTTGCCCCTTTCTAGTAACTATTAGCTCCACAGGAAAGTAAAGGAAGAGTATTAAAGCTTTCTGCATCGTAAGGGTGAATCACTCTTTCCACTTTTATTATTACAAGAATGCCACTGATAACCAGAGAAAAGGAAGAACATTCCTGTAGTTCTTCAAACTGTTACAGTTTAATGTAAAGCATTGAAGGAACTCTAAAGGGTAAAAGGAAAAAATCCACTTACAAGTGAGTGTAAGCTGCTACTTTTCCTACTTTTTTTATACCACTGCCAATATAAAGCAAATGTCTTTTAATATTCTTCCTTTTCCTGTCTGGGAATCTCTATTCCTTTGAAAATGATGAGTTCTGTAAATTCAGGCCTAGAAACAAGCAGAATACTTGTTAAAACTTGTGATAGATAGGATAGAGCTTTCTTTACTGAAAACTGTATCCAAGTGTTTCCTACATCCAGTCTCACACCAATAGCAGAATGCATGCAGATGATTTGGCAGTGCCTCCATTTCTATGCATGCTGATCACTTGAAAATTTCAGATTACATATGACATTTTCCAAAAGGTATCCTCTCACTACAGTTAAGTAACAGTAAGGAAATCAAACATAATTCAAAGAACTTCATATGTCTTTATTATTCACTAAATTAAACATCTTCCAGTTTCAGGTTGGAGTAGCTACCTCTTGCCTTCAAGTCCACACTAAATGATTGTGGATTTTAGATATTCACTTCACTGTAAAATTCACAAGTAGCCACTGAAACTGTGACTGCCTTCTATGAGTTGATACTTACAGAAACAGGCTTCCTCTACTTTATTCTCCTCAAATACCAGTTTGCTTTTCTTTCTACTCATTGGTCTGTTATGAGAAGCAAGGAGGATGGTCCAACCTGTAGGCTGCATAGTTAGGACACCTTTATAGCTAAGGGATGTGATAAATCCCTTCTCCCCAATGTTAGGGAATTTCTGTAGCCTGGCTCTCTGCTTATTGGGCAAGTCTTCAAGTAAACAGGCTGTTTTAAAAAACCTGGGGAAAACCTCTTCCTGTACTACATTTCAGGTCAAAGTCAATGTTATTTGTCAGCCTTCATTTAGGCTTAAGGATCACAAGGTCTAGTGGATGTGCTCTTCCAGCAGATACAAAGAGGCTTAAACTTTAGAAGTTACAGTTTAATTGGCTATTTCTTATATGACCTTAAATATGTATCAGCTAGAGGTATAAATTTTGGAGCATGAACAGCAATATAGTCTTATTTACTAGTTATACACAGACATTTCCAGATCAGACCACCTTAGGCTGAAATAGGTTGAACTGAACCTAGACATCTCAGTCTCACTAATCCTTCATTATTTATCACAGTGGCCAAAAGAAGAAAGACTCTTACATTAATATCACTTTGTAAGAAGTTCTCTTTCCACATAACAGAAGAATAAATTAAATTCTTTTTGTTCAAATGTAAGCATGCCTGTGTTTGAAAATTAGTCATGGATAAACTTTGAAAAATATATCTAAAATACAATACTACCCATAATTTTTTCATTTAATTAATTTGTCTAAATAGTAACATCTATATCATTGATACTATACATCAGCTTGCTTTTCACCTTGTCAGAAAAATAGAGAGATGTGTTTCTTTTGTCCAGCTGAATTATAAAATATAAATTAGTATACAGTAAATATCCTTCAGATTGATAAAATTATTCAGGTCTTAAATGAAGCTGCAGACTACTGATTCAAGATGAGAGCAGCAATAGGAAATTAAAATAAAAGAAATCAGAAAATCATTTGCAGTGCTAGGAAATATGTGGATCATATCCAAGAATTCTGGACATTTTAACCATACCTTGATAGGCATGGTAAAATGAAGCAGGATGAAACTATATCTTCAGATAGAAAATCAAATAATCAGAATTGTGATCAATTCTAATTTTTCCCATCAATACACAAGAAGCTACATGCCAGCTTGCTTCTAATAATCAACTATACACTCAAATTTGATATGTCAACTTAGTATTGGTAATTTTATCAAATACCATTCCCTGTCCAAACTGCCTGTAGCAAAGAAGGTGACTGAAAAGTTTATGTTAAACAGCTGTTATGCCATCTGGCATCTTTGACTTCCATGACCCTTTTCAATCTGGCTTTCAGCCTAGGTAATGTACAAAGACTACATAGGCTTAATTGGTCTATGACTTCCTCTTGGCAAAATGCAGAGGTCAAGTTTTCATGCTGATTACTGTAGATTTGTCAGCAACCTTTGTTAACATGAACCATTAAGTTTTGTTGACTCATCTGCAGACACTGGCAGGGATGGCCAAAAATCAGTGTAGTCGCTCTGGTCTCTCCTCTCCAGGAGGTCTCAGAGGGTGATGTCAGACAATTGCTTATCTTCCCAGAGGGCTCTCACAAGCAGGTTTTTCATCATTTCACTCTGCTGCCTTTCTTGTTCAATGTTTACGTGAGGCTTTTCAGGGAGAGAACAAGACTGCACGAGGGGGTGTTGTTTAATCAAAATGTATGCAACATTTACCTTTGTGCTTTTTCATCTGATGCAGGTGGTCAAGTTCATCCATCTCTCACCACCTAACTAATTTTGAGACCAGGGCAGACAGACTGGTTTAAATTCTACTTATACTACTTGTTTATTTTTAAGAAAACCCTTAGTGATTGTGGGAAAGTAAAAGTTGAGGTTGGCATGGAATCTGGTAAGTCACAACTGTAGTTTTAAGTTCAAAAGAACTATTCAGCTCAGTTATATAGAAAGACTCCTCTCAAAAGAGCAAGAGAGTTGCTAATTATATAGTTTGAAGTGAGGAAAAAAATAAAACAATTTCTTAATCCACAAGAAATACTTCAACAATGAAAATATGAATTTAACTATTTATCCTTGTACTAGAATTTTTATACAATTGTAAAATACATCTACTATATTAGGGTCAAAGTAGCAGTATGTGTTGGCTTTACTGTTAATATTCACATATCCTGAGTTTGCGCACCAGGAATTTCATACTTGAAGTTGCTTATGAGTTATTAAATGAAGCATTAGACAGTGGTGGAAAAGAAAAATTTCCAGTGATTAGTTACTAATAAAAAAGATACTAAATGATTATGTGAAGTTCAGGCAATCATTCAATTTTTTCAAGTGAAGTTGTTAATGAAAAAAAAAACCCAAACCCAAAAAACACCTAGTTATTCACTGACCACTGTGCTAAAATAAAGTTATTACTTTTTCCAATCCTGTCGACTTCCTTCGTAGACCTTGGAAATACCTTTACCTCACTTCATAAAGCACATGGAGGAAAGCAGCAATACCCAAGTTGTATCATTTTTGTCAGTTACAGCTATCCAAGGAAATATGACATTTCTTTTGTAGAACTGTTCTATATATGTCACCTCAGGAGCTGAGCAGCGCATAAACTTAGTAGTCTTAACATTTACAGAAATTTCATATTGAAATTTGGGCACCCAAAGGTAGGGCTTTACATAAATACAATCTGCAGTGCAAAAACTGTTTTTAAAATAATAAGCAAGTACACTGAATATCACTATGTCCTAAAAACAGCTATCACCATAAAAAGAATGCATTTGACTGAAACAGTTATTCAGACTGAACGCACAACCCAGCATTTTCTTGTTTAGTGTTTTACCCGCACACTAGATTAATGCATGTAATCTACATACTATTCTATCTAACCCAATGTTCTCATTTCTCACCCAAAGCCCTTTCTACCCTCTTCTTACTTGCAGAAGGCCTAAGCAGATGTAAGTGCCAANTGATTATGTGAAGTTCAGGCAATCATTCAATTTTTTCAAGTGAAGTTGTTAATGAAAAAAAAAACCCAAACCCAAAAAACACCTGGTTATTCACTGACCACTGTGCTAAAATAAAGTTATTACTGTTTCCAATCCTGTCGACTTCCTTCGTAGACCTTGGAAATACCTTTACCTCACTTCATAAAGCACATGGAGGAAAGCAGCAATACCCAAGTTGTATCATTTTTGTCAGTTACAGCTATCCAAGGAAATATGACATTTCTTTTGTAGAACTGTTCTATATATGTCACCTCAGGAGCTGAGCAGCGCATAAACTTAGTAGCCTTAACATTTACAGAAATTTCATATTGAAATTTGGGCACCCAAAGGTAGGGCTTTACATAAATACAATCTGCAGTGCAAAAACTGTTTTTAAAATAATAAGCAAGTACACTGAATATCACTATGTCCTAAAAACAGCTATCACCATAGAAAGAATGCATTTGACTGAAACAGTTATTCAGACTGAACACACAACCCAGCATTTTCTTGTTTAGTGTTTTACCCGCACACTAGATTAATGCATGTAATCTACATACTATTCTATTAACCCAATGTTCTCATTTCGCACCCAAAGCCCTTTCTACCCTCTTCTTACTTGCAGAAGGCCTAAGCAGATGTAAGTGCCAAAAGATTCTAGAGAAAGTAAGGGCAGAGACCTCAGGATGATGTGGGGAGAGGTCAAACACAACAAAGAGTTTCTGGGCCCTCATGACTGCAGGACAGAGTAGATACCCAACAATCCCTCTCTTAACTCTCCACATCCTTCCCTGAGAGCTCCTGCTGCTATTTTTTTGTATCTTCTCTAAATCAAGTATTACAAGATCCTTTGCTAGCATTAACTTAAAACCAAAGTAATCTTACTTCCTCCTGTGAGACAGGGAGAATAGAAGTCTACTACCTGTTTAGACAAAAGAGACAGTAGAACGTGCTTCCCTGCTGTTTCCTGACCAACAAATTATTTATAGGGAAACTGAAAGGAAAGAGTATAAAGCTTCTAATACGAAAACTAACAATCTGTAAGAGGATGACATTTTTAGTGCTCCTTGAACATTACCAGTATTCAGATAAAGCCATCCAGAAGAATACAATTAGGCTACTCCTCTTTCTTGGGTAATTACAGACTAATGTCATCTGAGTAACATCATGTCCTTCAAAATCCCAAAGATACTTGAGTACCAACATATAGAGTTCATACATGTAACTTCTTAACAGTGTAGATACTCATTTTTGAAAGCATGACTGCAGCACAAAATAAGATTCAAGCACATACATGAGTTCAATCTATTTGACATATGAAACAAAACAACTGTTCTTGCTCCACTCAAAAATTTCTTGTTTGTTTGTGGCCATGTTTATTTACAATAATTTAAATTCAATAGCAATCTATTTCCCCTGCAAAAGTAAAGTAAAATCATGCTCAACATGTAAAATATATTCAATTTTCCTGTAAAAATTGCACAAGTAGGTATTTAGTACACATAAGCTACATGTTGGAGGCTATATCTTTGAGTTACACACAACATAAAGGCATTTCTAGACTCAAGGTGTCAATACAATTAGCAATAATTTAAAAGGTAAACCTTTAAAATAATGTAAAAATTTGGGCAATATGAAGCAATACACGAATATGAATAAAACAGTTAAGGTTAATGTAAAAGATATCCAAACATGCAGGAAGAGACAAGGGAGGCATCTGCTTGTTCCTGTTACTGAGTCTATGGATTAATCACGAAGAAATGATAAAAGCCTTTTAGTGACCAAGATCCCAGCATGGAGAAAAGTGATTTTGGAAGATACAGATTTAGCTTTTCCTCCTAGTGTCACTACAGGGCTGAGTTAAGGTTCAGTCTCTCATATTTCAGTTTTGTAATTTAAATTCATTTTAAGACTTCTAAAACACATTGGAAACATGTGGGAAAGAAAATATTGTATCCTTGCTTCTAACCAAACTATAGAACACTTCAGAAGATAAATGGCATGCTATTTCTATAACATCTTAATCTTTATTTTCCAAGGGGGGGTGTAAATTCAATCCATACTACCCAAGTGAAAATAATTTTTTAAATGCACAAGTTGAAAAAACAAATTAAAATTTCATTAATACTTTGGGGTTTTGCCAAAGAAATATTAACTAAACAGTTTTATACTTGTGGTCCATGCCAACAAGCTATAAAATGGCAGAGTAATAAACAGTATTTTAGCTAGCCACTTGTGTTTTACATAATCATTAAAACAGACATGGATAAGGAAACACTGTTTTTGAGGAATGTAAGAACATCCCATGTTTTACCTGCTCAATGCACAGATCCATTCCTCCTGCACATCACTTCTGTATTACCTCTCCATCTTAAATACAGATAGAACTTCCCTGGTTTCACATCATTTTTAAGTATCCCCTTTAAACTCTTTAAAATGTCAGAAGTTTGTTTTTCTGTCTCATTTCCATCTTTCCTACCTGCCTTTACCAAAACTTTTAATCTCTGTAGTATTTTAACAGATTCTGTCCTGTGATAGAATGGATATACATGGTTTTATGCTTGAATCTGTTGCATCTTCTGTTGCTTCATCTGATTATGACTGGGACAAGACTCATAGAAAGGTGAAGCACTTAAGACACCCTTTTTTGGTTTTGGATATACTGATTTAAACAACTAAACAAATGTTTTTGGTTTAAGCTCACACAAATGACATCAATTTTTGTTCCAAAGAAATGAATCATCTGCTTCTCAGGCACAATCAATCTACTACCTGGAAACCCAGGTATTTATCTGCCATACTTTTGTGTATATTCTATTTATCAATCACACCTCTTCACATGGTTTTAGGTGTCAACTTTGACGTAGATTTCCAGCTGTAGACTTGCAAAATTTTCTCATCTATCAAGTTCCAACCGGTAAACTGAAATGATGCTACTTCTCTGGATTTTCTGCCACTACTTTAAAATACAGTTGCAGAATTGATGATTGTTATGGTTTTAAAACCAGTTTCCTGAAACTTTTTGGAATAGCATTCTGCACTTCTTTTCCTCAGTAAGCTATGATTTATAGGCTAATTTTAACACAGTTTGAGAGACAGGTAGAGATTTCAAAAAGATGAAGTTGCTACAAGCTGTGTGAAAAATCAGTAGGAGTCTGAAAAACTGATATAGAGAAAACATCCACATTAAATGTTTCCAACATGAAAAAGCAAGAGTGACATCAACCATTATCTATGTCTTCTGAGTGGCCGACAAGAATGCAAGTGCTCATTAAATAGGCAAAAGTTGCAATAATAATTAAGGGACACAAGGACAAGTTGGGACTACTGGCTGAAAAGGGCAACTGGAAGTGATACAGAATTACAGACTTCAAAAGGAAATAAAGGGAGAGCTGGAATTACTGCAGTGGAAGAATAGGGATAAAAAAAAAGCTTTCATTTTTACGCTTCATGAAAAAACATTCTTTATTGTTTGATGCTAGACTTTGTAGTGTGAAGTGGCAACATCTGCAACCTCTGCATTTTAAAACTCTAGACCAGTAACTTAGGAGAGAGGATACTTCTTGTACCAACATCATGCTAAGTTTAAAAAAGCTTATAATATAAAGATCATTTTAAATACCTAATGGGCTACCGAGATGTGACATAAGATATCCTATGTATTCTAAGATAATTATAAAAGCAGTGAATGCAAAAATGGACTCACTACAAATCCCAAACTTCAAGTAGAAGATTTGGATTTTCTGTCTACTGAAATTTAAATATGGATCAGACATAAGTTCAAATATGGATAAGAAATAACAAGTTCAAACTAGAATGGAAGGTAAGAAACAGAAGTCTGAACAAGTTTCCCACTGTTACTGGCATGTAATTCTATTGTTCTTTATATTTCTTTGTATTCTATGCTCCCCATCTGAGAAAACAAAATTTAATAAAGCAGATGTACTGACTTACACTACAGATAAAGAATCTTGAAGGAAGAGTTTTACGTCATTTTGCCAAAAAAGCATTACAGAAAACCTATGTATTATTATATCAAAAGAGAACTCCCCAGATGTGGATGGAAAGGGTCATTGGGCACTGGAACAGGCTGCCCATGGAGCTGGTTGAGTCACCATCCTTGGAGGTATTTAAAAGATGGGTAGACAAGGTGCTCAGGGCACGGTTTAGTGGCAGATAGGAATGTTTTTCTACTCAATGATCCAAGAGGTCTTTTCCAACCTGGTGATTCTATGATTCAAATAGTAGGTAAGTGGGTTGTCTGCATTCCTTCAGCAGGGAACAGAGAAGCTGCCCAGGTGCTCTCTCCTTATGATCACAGTCAATAAAACTTCTACAGGACTTGTCCTAAATTGAATGGTTTATTATGCACTTGGAGACTTCAGGTCTTCGGATACTAACAAGAATCACAAGAGTACTAGGGTTCAGCTTTTACTAGAATATTTTCCCCAGTCTGTCATCAAATCAGTAACAGAAGTAAATAATAATACTTGCTATGCTCCACTTACATTTACTTATTTACACTCTGGAAATACACCATTTTGCATTTAATTTTCATATAGATATTATTTCCCTGTCTTGCTTATAAGAATGTTACAATCTAATCACAGTAATTCATAACTTCTAATCCCTAATAGGCCCATTAGAACTAATATTCTGTTGTCAAGAATAAAAGTAGCATGATTTTGATATACTGGTTTCAGCAGAACAGCTCAGGCTATTTCTTCTCACCTTTAGAGGCTTTTAAACTGCTTAATAAATTATTTCAGAGTTTTACTTGTTATCAACATTAGTCAGACTTGTTCAGAATTTTAGACCTTCCTTCTGCTTCTGTAAGCACGTCAGATGACTTCTATTCATGTAAAGTCCTGTGGATCTTGTGATTGTTTTAAAACACAAAGTATTTAGAGAACTTTCCAGATAACACCACAGCTACTCCAGAAGAAATTTCATCACATTATCACAATTTTTATGTGTAGTTTATTTAAATACTCTAGACCAATTATATTTCATTACCCTAATACTTAAGAGAAATTGCTTTTTGACTGTATTGGTGACCATAAGATCACCATCATCAAACATGATTTCGGAATATTTCTAGAATCATCATTTCTTAACTTGTCAAAACCCTCCTATGTTATTATATTATACCCATTCCTAACAATATCTTATTTCATGTTCTTGTACAATTCTGTACAATTTTCAGGTCACTGAAAGGCCCTAGTAAATACATGCTTGGCATCTTGCTCTCCTGTACAACACCAAGCAGACCATTTCTGTGCCTTTAGAAGGTTCCCTTTTCAAAACTGACATCTATCTACCCTGTATTTTTGACTTCTAGTGAGATTTTTCCTCAAGGAATTCTTCATAGATTTTTTAGTCCAAATTTCTACTATTCTAAAGAAATTTTTCTTTAGATATGCCATCTTGGTTTTCACAATTGCTTTCATCTAAATATTAACATGATCATTTGCAAATAGTTCCTCTGAAATAGATCTAAAATAGCTTCATCCTCAGTGTTATTCCCAAAAGCAGAACTGCTCACATTTTTCATGGGAATTTTGCCTAACTCTGTGATACTGAAGCCATTTCTTTGTGTTCAGAGAGTTTGCAACAGCAAATATGTTTATCCATATCCAAGCCACTGAACACACTGCAAAATTCTTTGCATACAAGTATCTACAGCTGTTGGCTATCAAAGACCCTTTTTAAAAAAAACCTAGAGTTGTTTAAATGAAAATCCATGAAGACAAGACAACAAAACCCCTACTTCCAGCAACTGTTTTTCACAATGTTCAGTTGATAAAAGAAAACAGAAATTACAGCCATTGCACAAGACAGAATCTGATTTTTTCTTAGTGCAATCTGTCCCTAAGCAGTCCTTTAGCAATGCAGAATCATAACAGGGTCTGGGTGAACAAAAAAAAGAAAAAAAAGGTGATAATTAAGTAATTAAGCACCGCCTTGCAATTTAGCTCTTGATCTGCTTGATATATTCAGTGAGACTAACACATTACCTCCTATGACACATAACATCTCACTGTAGCTTCCAATAGTGTTGACAGTGGAGTAGTCAGGTAGCTCCACATGCACAAAGTGAAGCAATATTAATTGTAAAACACAACTGGGACATAACTGCAGAGCTAACTGCCTGTACCAGATGCAAACCAAAAAACAATCAATGCCTTTTCATCTTTTCTTTATAATCCCCTTCAGAGCACTCAAATAAGCCTTGTGTTTTCTTTTTTTTTGGCCACTGGCAAAGAAAAAAAAAAAAAACCAACATCAACAGTGTTTTCAACAAAGCATTTGAGGTTTCAACTCAAATTATGAACTAAGAGTTTACTACTTTAATAACATCATTCTCAAGTTTTCTTAAATAACCCGCACCTATGAGAATGTTCTGGGACTGATCATGTAATTTACACCCAGGCAAAGTGTAAATTATAAAATGCTAACACTGTTTCACACAGGGAGACAAACACAGCCTTACCCTGTTTCACATCCACTGTGAATAGGTGTAAATAACTGAGAAGGGTAAGACTTTATATGAAATAGAATGGACAATATTCATTTCCATACAAGTCCTAGTTCTTTCAGTACTGAGAGGTTAAATAGATTGTTTATCATCATGCAAAATAATACAAATGAAAAAAACATATTCAACCTCAAGATTTTTCCATTAAAAATTTAAGGAAGAAATTTTCATATTATCATCACATTGGTACATCTAGTGACAAATATTTATTTAATTTATATTATTCTAAGAAAAATGAAGATAGCAACATGTCTCAGTCAAACCCTGGTGTTATCTCTTCATTCTTTTTTTTTTTTACCTGGTAACTAATCCATTCTATATTACAAATAGAAGATTCTCCCGCCCATTTCTTTGCTTCATCAAGGCACAGAAATTTGCACAAGTTTATTGTTTTAAATACATCCAGTTAAGATTTCATTAGCGCTCTTTACCCTATTGCAGACTCCCCTCCTTTAAAGAACTTAGAAGATGGATCCAGGCATCCTTCTGCCAGTTGCAGGGAGGTGCTTTCAGGGATTGTGCAACCTCCTGCCTTGTGCTGCATTTCCATTCCCCTTCACACTTCAACAGACACCTGCTTACTACCTAGTGCCAGCTGAGCAATTAATGAATCAAACAGGTTCATTGCATCAGTACAATACCATTTGAAAGCAGGACCGCCCTAATCTGCACATGGTCTCTGACAATTATTCCCTGTAAAACAAGAGGTCATATAAGTCTAGGCTGAAACAAATGGGTTTGCCTATTGAAGGATTTTTTTCTGCATTTTGACCAAGCTACTTAAACCCTTTGGGAAGAGTATGTTAGCAAAGCTTATCTTACTTCCAGATACCTCAGTTCCACCACAAGGTACTGTGCTGTACAAGATTTCTATGCATTTGTGAGAGCTTCAGATTGCCAAGTATATGCACCCTTTTACCAGCACAAGCAAGGGTGAGGGTCCTGACACACCATCAGTTTCAGGGTGCAATCAAGATCCTAACTTGGGCAATTAAATTAAATGCAGTTAAAAGAGTATGATTACTCCTTTCAGCACGCAGCAACAGGATGACATTAAGTACATCAAACAGTAAGACAACTAAGGTGCTCCACAGCTGAAAACAATAATCAGTGTGCTTCAAGTAAGTGGTTTCCACAAAGCCTAATGCAGCTCAGCTGCCTTGTAGTCCCACCAGCATAACAGCTGAGCAGAAATACCAATTTTGGAGTTAAGTTAATAGGACAGAAACAGGAAGGAAAAGGCAGATTCAGAAGACAGATGTAAAATCACAGATATAATTTTGCTCTATGGGGATGGGAGCTGGTTATGACAAAATCGGAAAATATTCTAGTTTGAAAAGGATTTCTGTATGCCCCCAATTCAGACCCCTGCTCAAAGCACCACCATTTCAAGCTGAATGAGCACTAGAGAAGAATATTAACCCCAGGCCTACACTGCTACAGCTTTTCTCCAGGCTCTGAATGAAGATTCAGCACCATCTCTGAGAAAGGAGATGAAGGAACTATACTTTTTCCCCCCATTTTATATTGTCCTAATATGTACTGGAAGTTTCAGCCAGCATACTTGAATAATACTTATGAAATCATCTCAACTAGCATCCAGAGCTCTTTAATTATGTCTTTAACTAGGACTAGACACACTTTATGTGATCTGGTCCAAGTAACTTTTTATAATGATATTTCATGAGCAATTACTGCCTTTTGAGATTGATAACTTCAAAGACCATTACCAAAAACTCTTGGAGAAAGCAGTTTTTTGTGCATACATTTTTCGTATAAAGCTATTCACTAAAACAGCTGGGGCAAGCAGGAAGAGCATAAGCACAGGCAAGGGCAATTTAGCTTATTGTTTTATTCAGTGTAAATGCAAGACTTTTGTGAGGCATTTACTCAGCTGTACTTATTCTGATCTTATATTAAGAAAGCATATGTAGCAAATTTTTTTTTCAACCAAAATATTGAGAAAACTAATCCAAAGTGCTCTAAATCCAATATTATAATTAATTCTCTGAAGCTTTAGCTTTATTCTTGTTAAAAGCACTGAGAAACTCTGGGAACTATACCTCACCCTCCTGTAGGTATCACTTTGTATATCACTAGTGGAGCATGATAAAGCATTGATTCAGTTATGTGTAGTTCTTAGACTGATATTAAACACAGCTAATACTTTCTTTACAGTAAAATAAATTACATTGACAAAGATGCTGCTTTTCAGTAGGAAGCACACCTACAAAAATCTGTTCCAAGCACTAAGTTATGAAATAAAACATGATACAACACAATAGACCAGCGTTTAAAACATATTTTTAAAAACATATGCAGTAAAAGTCAAAATATGCCTAGAGCAAAATTTTACCACAATGTTTATTAATTAGAAAACTGAGATCTGATATATGATTTGGGTATATGCACCATGTGTCTTTCAATATGTCACAGCAGACAGAACATTTTATAACCGCTTGCCTTCCATAAAGTAAAACTTTAATAAGATAACATACGTGCCACTGTGTACATTATTAGAGAATGATAAATGCATTTAGTCAAACTAATCAACTTTTATAACACTATTAACATCATAAGATATGCATGTAAATGTATACCTATGAAGATGTTTCTTCTACGAGATAAGTTTATGTTTTCAGATGCTGCACATACAGTTGAAAACTAAATTCCTTTTCAAACATTAAATTTCATTTGGAACAAGTAGACCATTCTGTTTTAAATTGTTGACCTTAAATAGCTGACTACTAAAGTGCCAGCCATATGTCTGAAAATACTGAAATGGATTTTGGATGGCTTTCATTATCTCAAAGAATTATGTGTCAAAGTAAAATGGATTATTTTTTTTTTCAATAATGAGTCCAGCCTGTCTATTTCATTATTTCTCTTCTTGCCGTGTACTCAAGATATACATTATGATTTGGAAATATAGAGGTCAGCTTTAGGTGGTGCCAATTACACAGACAACTCACAGTGCTGTACCTTCCCATTTGTTCTGTTATTTCTACTGGCAATGTTAAAAGTGAGTAACACTGCTCCATCCAATATTGAGTTTCTGATTCACTCTGACAGGATACCATTAGCAGTCATCCAGACTTTGGCTGGATACTAAATTTCATTATATTATGTTTTAAGGTAATACTGAATAATAGCTAACAATTTTGTTGGAGCATGGTATACAACTCAATTTCCTCTGATGTGAATGGAAGTCAACAACGGGCAAGAAACCTCAGCAAGAGGTAAAGCTCTTGTTCTGCTGTAAGATTTTTTAAATAGAATATATCAGTTTCAAAATAGTAATTAACAAAAATACTAGGAGAATGGTCTGTTTAACTTTTTGCATTTTCTTATGCATTGAAACATTTTGTTAAAATAACCTTAAATTTACTGTTGTTTAGAAATAATGTATAGGATCAGAAATTCAACCAGGGAAGGGCTTAGGCACTGAGATACACAGTAAAAAAAGAAGGCTTAGAAACTTTTAATAATTCTTATTTTCTAACATCCAAAATAATTTTCTTAATAGCTTGAGGAAAATTCTGAAGAAAAGAATACCTCTCTGTTAAGTAAAAACAGTTTCAGGTAACACTCATATCAAAATACCATGATTTTATAGAAAGTAACACACATTAGATACCTGCATGGAATACTCCTGACTTCCAGAACATACAAAAAGACTTTTTTAAACAGTAACCAAACCTATTTATATAAACAAATCATAATAATAAAACATACTATGCCTAGGTGCAGCCCTGAATGTATTGTGTCAAAGCCATTGCTTTCTGGTTTTAATTTTAAAGGAAGGAAACAAATATCCCATCTTCAGAAAGAGGTTTAGTGAAAGATCTAGTAAAACCCACACTATTTTTTAGCCTTCATGAGATGGTCTTTTTCATAGAATCATTTAGTTGAAAAGACCTTTGAAATCATTGAGTGCAACCATACTTGTTCACTACTAAACCACATCCTTGAGCACCTCCCTCCTCTACCCATTTTTTAAATACCTTCAAGGACGGTGACTCAACCACCTCCCTTCACAGCAGATCTTGTTTCTTTGTCCTGCAAGGTCCAAGAAGGTGGCAGGTGTCCACAAGGTTGCAAGCTTTTACAGGGTTATTTCAACTCTCTGTCCCCACCCCTCACCTGTGTCAGGTGGTGGAGCAGGAAACAAGCTACCACGTGCCCCTCAGACAGGTTGAGGCAGGTCCTTATGCACACCTGCTCCTGCTGCTGAGGGGGCTGCTGAGGGCGTTAGCATCTCAGAATCACCTGTTTTGAGACCTTTTAACCTGTGCCAGATACATACAACCTCTTACAGCCTGCTCAGATCCTTTAGCAGAGCCTCTCTCCCCTCAAGCAGATCAATGTTTCTGACCAGCTTATTGCCACCTGTAAATGTACTGCAGGTACGCTCAATCTCTTCATCCAGATTATTGATAATGATAGTAAACAGCACTGAACCCAAAACTGAGTCCTGGGGAACGCCATTTGTGACTGGCCCCCAACGGGATTTAACTCATTTACCACCACTCTTTGGGCTCAGCCATCCAGCCAGTTTTTGTACCCAGCAGAGGGTACACCTTGCCAGGCAAATGGCTGCCAGTTTCTGAAGCAGAAGAGTGTGAGAAACAGTGTCAAAAGCTTTACCAAAGTCCGGGTACTCTACAACCACACAGTCCCCCTCATTCACTAAGTGGATAATCTTGTCATAGCAGGAAGTCAGGTTAGTTTGGCAGGACTCACCTTTCATAACCCATGCTGACTGTGCCTGTCTCATGTGCATTGTGTGATAGCACTCAAGATGATGCGCTCCACGACCTTCCTTACCACCGAGGTGAGACTGATGGGCCTGTAGTTCCCCAGATTCTCCCTTCCAGCCCTCCTTGTAAATGGACATGTTTGCCAATCTTCAGGCCTTCATAGGCAAATTCATAGTCAGCAAAGCAGTGATCAACTTCAGCAACTCAAAGGGGAATCATGTGTCATTTCCTCATTGTTCCCTGTAAAAGGAATGACAGAGGAGAACTCTAGCTGTGCACCTGATCTCTTCACCATTTCTCCTGAGGTCCTGAAGCCCCTTTTAATTGCTTTCAGGTTTCTTTTGGGGGTGTCAGTACTGCCTATTTGGAAAATCAATAATGGATAATTAATCCTTTAATCTCTCAATTTCTCTCCCAATAATCTCACTAACATAATTCTGACATCCAAACAAGTGTAATTTCAAAGTATAAATAAAAACAATCAAGTTTTTCTGAAGCTTCTTAACAAATGCACTTCCACCATGATGTATACTTCACTACACAGGTTATCAGGAACCTTTTGTTTTGTTCACAAAATTGTTAACAACACTTGGCAAGGCTTTTCCGTAAGCAAGGGTTAACTTTATAGCCTTTTAATTAAACAAGATGTGTGTGAACAAGTCCCAGGAAAGTTACTTGCAAAAGTCAGTTGCAGAATCTTGCAGTCATATTGATGAAATTAAAATAATTTTTCAAGAAATCTTTATTTGTGCTGACAGCAGAAAGACTTGGTTGACTGGTATACAGTAAGAAAGCACAGAATTCATTAGTATTGTGTGTGAGCTGTACTACCTGCAAACGTGGAGTGCGTTTTGGTATATCCATTTCTTTCTCCATGAACTACAACTCAGCTTGTAAAAAGTGCATGAGATACTAATAACTCAGAAGGAAATATGAAACCACTACATGAGCTTTTATGCTTTTATCTTTTAAATAATAACTGCATTACACAAAGCCACAGGAAAACATTAGTTCACTGATACAGATTTCTCTGCATTCTTCCGGTCAAATACAGACTCATTCTGAACTTGCTATATATTTTTAGGAAATTTTAAAGGTAACATGTGGCTTCCAGAAAGGTGATAGAGAAACAATCTTACGTAAAACTGTGCAAGACCTTCATTGATTTTCGTCAGGTTTGCATTGCTGGAAGCAAGGTAACAAGACAACAGAGGTATGTAATCTGTAGGGAAATAATTCTCTGTCATTATTTAACAACATAGTTTGCAGGATATTTGGGGAATGAAATGGAGTGAAAATAAAACTTTAGGAAGTGGAGGGCAAGAGAAAAAGACTGAATGAATGTAATTGTGCATTAAAAACCATGGCTTAGAAACTTTGATAGAAAAGACAATATTACTGCCTCTTTTTCTGGAAGATGAAGCCAAGCTGCACACCAGAGGAACGTTGTTAGATTTGAACCAGGATTCCTGAAGGAGACCATGTACAAAGATAAAGCATAAGGTTCCCACAAAGGTCACATCATCTAGGTATACTGAGTTGTCAGGACCCAACAAGATCTGGAAGAAGGCCCCTTTTGCAACAAAAGAAAACTTTGCCCAGATGTTTAATTCAGCAAAATGAGATTTTGCCTGACTTCTTCTAAAAGCACTGTAAAACTGTACTTCCCCTAGTCAAACCAAAGAGGTATGAAAAAAGAAATCTAAACGTTTCTCTTACATGAGGAAAAGGTATTTTAATAAATGTCATTGCTGCCAAAAGACTATTTTTAAAAGCTTCTTAATTTCTAGCGTAATTTCAAATCAGGATAATTTTTTAATACGAAAATATGAAATTAACAGAAGAGAGCACTAGTGACATCTGTAGCCTGACCTCTTCCCCTGAACTGAAGAGCATAGATCCTCAACACTTCTGTACACAATTGTGCATGTGTACTGATCTTACATTTAAACTTTTTTGTCATGAACTATACTTGTATTTGCTAGCTCAAAGTAATTTATGTTGCAGAAAAAAATGGGGTAGAAAACCTCTCCCAGAGGGCCCCCTAAACAGCCTATGCCACATGAAAGATTTTAGTTATATTGATCAGCTTAGGAAATGACATGGATTTCTCCCAAGATATTAATTTGACATGTAGAGCCTTGTCCAGAAAACAGGCATGAAAGAATTCATACATTTCATCATTTTTTCTGATCCTTTAATCTGTATTCATGCCAACAGTCCCATTAGAGAAAATGGGATCTGGGTGCTTAAAAAAATAATAATAAAAAGTATACTTGCTTGTATTAGGATTACTCACACAAGAAATGAGTTCTACGACTATAATCATAGCTAGTAATGTTCCTCATGCACTTCAGAATTTCTATGATCCAGCCTTGGACAACTGGATGAGCTGGGGATTTCCATAATCTTTTCATAAGAATCTATGCATCAGATTAGGAAGTGGTTCAGAGATGTTCAGTGGGAAGCTGCAGTCGACTACCCCTGCCCCAGCATCATTCTGGAGAACAAGAAAATCACAATAACGTAAGAGAGATTTATCTCTTTCTCTTATCAGATTGGGATTAAGATGGCTATCTTCATAATGCTGTGGAATAATTGTGGAATTAAAGATGGACTTTCTCTTTCCCTTTACAGAATCTTACTTTTCCAGGTCATCAGAAGAATAGCAGTCATACTTCCAATTTTACTATGAACATTTTAAATATTCTGTTAGCAATAAGAAAAAAATATATCCATATTTCTAAATATTAATGTAGGTTCCATTTGTTCCGCTTTCCAGAAAGTTACATGACTTCTTTGTTTTCCAAATGTTTGTAAAAAATGTTTTGTCAAGCATTTTTCTCTACCACACAAAAAATGCACCTCCAGACACAGTTACCCTGAAAATAGAAAATATATTTGGATAATCTCCTGTATATATGTTTATATACAGATTTTTTTCTTATTAATGACAAAATTATAAGAATGTCAAGTTAGCTGCAGTTAGACATGGTTTTGGGGGGTCAGGGGGGAAGAAGATGTTCCCCCTGTTACTACCACTTTTTATCAGAAGTTTTACATTTTGACATTATAACCTACAGCCTGAAAGCTTCTTCCTTTAGCTGCTATCAAACTAAATACTGAATGGTTCAATAAATACATAATAAATATTAAATCTTGAGCACTCATCTACGAAATACTTTGCAACAGGTTTACTTCTTATAACTTCTTTTTCTCAGGTGAATAATAATTAGAATATCAAAACTGAATCATGGGCAGTATAGAACAAAACTTGGTGGAAGCAACCTACATGTTCAATGATTTTTTCTTTATATGCTCTATTCTTTAAGCAGAAACATGGACAAACCTAGTTTTGCTCAGTCACAGTAATGATTTCACCTATATGCACACAGAGGGAGAAAGATGTAAGATGTAATTTACTTTCTATATATTCTGGAATGTAAGGCTCATGGTGTCCTTACAATGCCTTCATATTGTTATCCAACGTCCTCATTTTTCTTCCATGTCTTATGTTTTGGCATCAGCAATTTTCCAGGGGCATTAAAACTTTCAACCACTCTGAAAACTATAAAGGAATTAGACAGCAAGAACTTGTTTTCAAATAATCTCATGTTCTATATCATTCTAGGATACACAGGGAATAATGCTTTGAATGCACAGAGAATATACATGAACTATGAAATGACTGGGTAGGGTCAAGGTAGTGCTTACCTCTACAAAATGAGATGAAATCTCTTTCCTGATGAAAATACCAACCAGAAGGCAAAAAGGGATCTAAAAAACCCCAGAAGATTGTCAATTGATCAAAATGGATCAGTTTGCTTAGCGTAGTTCTGAAGGGGTTTGCTTGTTAGGATCATTCAATAGTTTTAGTCACCTGTTTTAAAAGCAGATATGTACAAGTACTGCCTTTTATGCAATGGCCTAAAACATGTTAGGGAATTCTCCTAAGAAGTATGACAGAACTAGAGATCTTTCACACACTGCATGATCAATTCAACTTCACAGCTATTTGACTAGATCAGGGTAAATCTATCTCACTAGCTAGATCTTTTCTATTTTGTATATTAAGTCAAAGAGTAAAAATACCACACTATGTCAGCACAAAGACAGTGGTATAAGAGGAAATGAAGGCACAGGAAAAATTCTTGCTTGTGAGAACGATGAGTCTGAAAGACTTACAGATCCAGAAGAGTTCACAAAAAAATCTAGATTTTGGTATGGTATAACATCCCTTACTCCCCAGCAGAGATTTTAGGAATAACTGCCAAGCACCATCAACATTTGCTCTTACAATACTGCATGAAATTTTAATCTGCCCAGGACAATCTCTCCAAAGTATCATTGTGGGGAAAAAAAAGTAGCAGTTTGTTTGTTTTATAAGCTTTAGGAACTTTTGGTGTCATCTCAAATTCAGATTTCCTAAAGTTAGCACAACTCTTTGTATGAATTGCTAAGATTTTAGATTATAATGTAAATAGTAGTTTTACTGAATTTTTTTGTTTTGTATGTCTCCATAACCTATTAAAGTCCAATAGGCATGCTTCATCTAAATTGAGTCTATTATTTTGTTTCAATAATTTATTTACAAAAGTTCCAAAGAACAAAAGCACATTCTGTGCACCAGACAAGGGAAAATGGAAATAAAAAACTTTATAAAGCCTGAGGAGATGAGAGAGACCATCTTGAAGGACCTCTTAAACTGATTTCATAATAGGAACCCAAATTATTGCCATAGTCAGCTGTATTAGGTTAAAAAGTGACAACAACAAGGCTGCAAAACAAGAATGCATCAACTAAACGACAAAATTATGTGAGTATCAATGAAAAAATATTTGACTCTGTAAATTTACTGATTTTGGAAGCTTTTGGAAAGATAGTTTTTTAACAAGTTAATGCTAGAACAAATGAAAACAGATATCTTCTTTCAATTACCTGCCCCATGAGAAAAATAGTTCATCAAATATCACAAAGTGAAACACTGATTTTGTAAGTATCTTACAAAGGTTTGTTTGAATATAGGCAAGACTTAAATCCTCCCACAACAGTCAGCATTTCCAGTAGTTCTGTGTATTAATAAAAGTCAAATGAGCTGAAAGTTTAGAAGTATTAGACTTAGTACTGACACTGCTCCTTAAAATGAGGTGGGGGAATCAGGGCCAGCCCATGCTACCACACTTGCCAGAAAAACAAGCTTATCTTTGCACTTGCATCTTGCCCACAGTCCCCCACAGCAGGGACCCTGCTGGGTGAGAGGGCTGGATCTAAGACAGAAGGGAGAGGCAGCTCTGCCCTCACCGCTGTGACACCTGCCCAAAGAGAAATTGCCTCTAACAACATAAATGGGATCTGTGATCCATCTGGAGCAAAAGCTGTGCTCTTCTGGGGCTACAGTAAAACACAAAAAGATACCCCAGTGAATAGGTGTCAAGTACGTTTCCCTTATGTTTGAATACAAGCATTCAAACAGAAGGAAAGAGATGTCTAGTTTCTTACCACTGGAAAATTTTTCTCTGTTTTTTGCTTTTTTTTCCTTTCCCAGCAGCTTATTCAGTCCACTAACAACCAAATCCACACTGGAGATGCACAGCTGCTTATGTAGAAGCAGCACTTCAGAAATGCTGCATAGTGGGAAGAGAAAGAAAAAAACCAAAATATCTGTAGCATCAGCAATAAGGTTAATGGTACAAAAATTTTAGCTGTTAGAAGCTGTTTAAAGTTTTTTTTGTATTCCTTTAAGATATGTAGCTTGTGTGTTGTCTCACTTGACAGTTATGGGAATTTATTAATCACAAGCCAAATAAGCCATTTAATTTTCCCTTCTTTGATTACCAAATCCACAGCCAGACAAGAGACAGCAGTAACTTTCTCTGGCCAGGTTCACTGGCGATCCATCTCTGCTGTTATTGTAGCTTGCCTGGTTGTAATGCTCAGCAGGGAGCATGTGTTCTTACATGCTTTCTGAAATATTAATATACAAAATTGTACTGAGGTTTCTGATAGCAGCAGATTGGTTTCTCTGTGGTTTTCTGATAGAGGTGTATTGGTGATTCCGAGAAGCCAGTGGCGCCGAAATGGGTTAAACCTAATAAGGTTTTGAAAGCTGATAGCATAATTTAAGAGAGCTCAGAGTCACAAAGCTACAGACCTGGCTGACCCCAGTAAATTACAATGTTTGTTAATGTTCTGTTATAGACATCTTCTAGTCGACCAAAAGCAGATATATTAAGTGAAAAATTGACTTGTGTCTCACAAAGACAGGCTAGCCTTTCTGCCTTGCTTCTTGACAATTGGATGACTTAGATGTAAAGAAGGGGCATCACAGCTTCTGTTTTAGCCAGGGCTCTTGGGAATGCAACCTTCAAAAACATTAACTTCAGCTTCCAACTAAAGAAACATAATTGCCTTAAAATCTTTATCATCTTAATCTTACACAATATATGCCCCTTGGGAAATCTAAAAACAATTTAAGCAATGGAAGGCATGGGAAAAAATCCTTTTACTTTGAGCATGATGATTATAATCATATAAGCTTTAGAATCAGTGCAACTGAAATATAAGGAGAGAGTGATTAAAAAAAGCACTAGCATTTATATTGTGCTTTCAGACTCAATGTTAATTAAATGAAGTGGTGACCATCTCACAGTGTTTTAAACTGAATCTTCTTACTAAATGTTTAATGACAATAAGTTGGCTTAGGAACATTTCTTACAGTCATTCAAGGAGGGTTTTACTGAAATTCTGTTTCCAATTTGGACAAGCTGACAGCTTTAAGAATCTAGTAACTGAATAGGGAAAAGGGATTTTCATCGTTACTAAGTCTAAATTCATGCAAACAATGAACAGAGGTAACAGGCTCATGACTTCTCTTATAATCTTGTTATGCCCTGAAGAAGGCATCTGAATTCCTGTGCTTCCTCTATTCAGTAATGAAAATGCTTTCCTAGGCATAGGCCAACATGAACAGGAACAGTCAGTAGATGAAAAAACTGGGCAAAATAAGAATAAAAGTGTAAGATGTCATCGGTGCAGACCTCAGGTTATGTGTTAGCTGACGTTCTTGAGACAGAAACTACCAGGTCTCTTCTATTCAAAGACTATAGCATCAACTGCACCATTTATTCAGTAAGACTCTTTGCGGAAGTTCAGTTTATAGCTTTTATTAGAAAATGACAGTCTGAATACGAGCAATACGAGTCTGAATACGAGTCTGAATTCAGGCCTGAGAACCTTTCTATCCTGACAGGACTGTCTGAGGAAGTTAGTCACTCACAGCAGAGGCAAAATTGTTGGGAGAAAAGCAGGTACTGGCCGAAGTCACTTGCCTTCTCCAAGCACACTACCTCTGCCTTCATTCCCTTCTGCTGCACAGAGTGACTATGATTCCAGTGTTGGAAAGAAGCCAGAGCTCACAGGGAAGTGTGGAGGGGGTTGACACTACTTTGGGAAATGTGGAGAGCCAGGGGCCACCAGGGTCTGCCTGGACTGCTAATGAGCTTAAAAAGTGCCCTGTTGCTGTGTGGCATGATAATCTCTCAGTCTGTCTTCCCTCAATATGTTGCTACAGAAGAAATTGATTCAGATGTAAAATTCTCTTCATTGAATAATCTACCAACATGATCCTTTCAGGAAATAAGTATTTAGGTACACTAAGCAATGTGAGTAGCCTGTGATGATGACAGACAGCAGTTGATTATAAACTGGAATTAAAATTTGGGAGTTTCTGACTGCCAGTGCTGTCTAAGCAGAGGGCCCTCCTGCTTTAGGAAAATGAAGAATACTCTGTTGGGTGTGCATTCTAGAAAAATAAGATTTACACCAATTTTCTCTAAAGTTTAAGCACTCACCTGAACTCACTGCATTCATCATCTGTGCCAGTGACTATTGTGTTACTGCTGTCAGTGATGCCTGAAGGCCCAGTCCTTTCAATGATTAAAATATTTTTTCTCCAGCAAGTGTTCCTGGGGATATTAAAAAGGTACCACAATTAGCCTCAGTAAGAAAGCTTTCAGTTTAGCTGTTAAACTGGCCTCTCCTTATTCCAAGAAAAAAAATAAGGGAGGGGACCTTGGCCCGTGGGAGGTAATATAAGCATTCTCATGGATTTCAAAGAGAGACCCAGGAAGTCATTTCTATTTAATTTTGTTACTACTCTATATAACAGGTATAGAAAATAAAACAAGACAAAACAAAGCAAAACAAAGGCAATTTTCTAAAGAATGTATAATTTATCTTGTCAAGATGTGGGAAGGGATCTGCCTCTGTGTTTTCTGTGTTTACAGAGCCCTCTAATTCCTAAAGCTAGGATATAGGTGTCGAGAACACATTAGTTTAAGCAAAAAAAAAACCACAAAGCACTAAAAAAAGTGCCATGTTACAGTGTTGCAGGTGAAACCTGAGCACTGTCAGTTTGGAATAGCATAAAGATTTACAGGAAAAAATAACCATTTGCACGGAAATTCTTGGAATCAAACTACTGTTATTAAATCATCCTAATTTTCATATAATGATAAGTTCCTGCAGCAGGTCTGCTTCTGAGAATGTAAAAACAGCAGGATAATACCACAACAAAATATGAGATGTATGAGTTGACACACTATTGAATAAATGACTTGTCACTTCCAGGCTGCAAATTGTTGACTGAGCAGTGAAAGTAAAATCCTAATTACCTTTGTCTTCTTGAAACCTTAACACTGCAAAGTAGTATTTCTCCATTTTTTAAAATGTTTTTTCTCATACTACTGATGGATAAAATTAAGACTACTGTGTTGGTGACAGCAGCTCAGAATTTTGTACCATTTTGAGACAATACAATACATTTAAATGTCCATCAAATGAAATATAAAACCTTAAATCAAGTTAAAAATAAGTTGTGTAGTTAAAGCTATAAAAGCTTATCTTTTTGTGAAATAAAATTAGAAGTTTATACATAAACAGGTTGAGTTTATCTATTCCTCCTTAAAAATAGGCCCTGTCAGTGTATGACTATAGGATTTAACCCCTAATTCATAACCACAAGGGACCTTTTACTTAGATCTGGTACTGTGAGCTAGAATAATGTCAGCTCCAGTGAAAAATAAAAAGACTAGGATGTTTCCCAAGAACTTTAAAAGGGTACGAGAAGACAAGTCCCTCTTTGGGTTTAGTACAGGATTTCGTAAGGATTTTTTTCTATCTTCATAAAAGATCCTAGCCTAACAGGGAAATCATGAAGTTGTGATACCTAGAAACACAGCGTACATGAATTAACACTTTAAGATGAGGATAATCTGGTGTCATAATCTTCAATTCCAGAATGCCACCTGTGTAATCTGTATGAACTGGCTGTTACTGCTTTGAGACGTAACTCCTGCTTCATGATAAAGTTTTCAGTTGAGAGAGACTTAATAACTTCACGTATTTCAATAGCTTCACATATTTTCACATGAAGCAGATATAATGTGAATAGATAAGGTATTCAAGGAAGGACAAGGTATCAAGGCAACTCTTACTGATTACACAGCCAAGCTAACACTGGTAATCTTTACATGAGAAGTCTTGAATCCTTCTAAGTAAAATGAAACAATTTCACCAAAAAATAAAGGCAAGAGGCTTTACTTTGTTCTATAGCTTGGTATAATTAGGATTATGGAATAAACAACATTAAGAGGTCTCAGGGAGAGAAATTATATGAATCCAGCTTTTATTTGGAGATGGTATGTAAAAAGCATTTCTGCTCAGTGATGGGTTAGCAGAAGGACTGCTGTTGTAGTTGTGGTCTAAGAACTCATGGTAAACTGAGATCTTAAAATCAGATCAAATAATTTATTTCGGCTAAAACAAATAATATCGCAAGGTCTGGCTGCTATGTTGAAGAGCACCCATGAAGCAGAACCCTGTGGCTACATGCACACATCCCCACAATAGCTGAATACATCTCTTTTAAACAATTTAAATCACTTTTTCATAACTTTTGAAGGTGCCTATCTGACATGAAAAAAGCAAAAACTTAAATTAGAAACTGAAGATTCCTTAGGCATCTTTGTAAGAGAATAGATCCATCTTGTTAAAAGTGAACAGATAATGAACTTCATTTTCATGGGGGAAAGATGAGAAAGAAATTAGATTTGTTAAGTGAGGTTTAGCATTTTTTTCACAAACACAATGACAGGAATGAATATATTGGCATTTCTTTGGTTTGCAAGAAGTTCAAAGTTTTCATAAAGCACAGAAATTATTAGAAAATATTTAGCAAAACCTTTACTTTCCTCTTCATCCTTCTATGGCTGAACTTCACCAAGACCATGACTGTTGCTTCTACTGCAACAGGAGCTTCTATCAACACATTACTAGTTTAGCTAAAGTAAAAAAGAAATGAAAATGCATGTAGTTAAGTAATACACATGAAGATTTGCACATGCAGCTGATAGTCCCTAAAAGGCCTACAAACGGAAGCAGACTGTGAATTTTAATCTGTAAATATAACCAGCTTTATAAAGGTTTACTAAAGGGTATGTTTGCATGGCAAATGACAGTATAGATCAAAACAATGGGATTGCTCCTGTTCCCAGAAAAAAACTGCAATGAACTGACTGGAATTTCACTTTGAGGTCACCACTATTTTCAGTTGTCTTCCTTAATATGCATATTATTCAATAACCACGGTGATGCTAACGACAATATCCCATCAGTATTGCAAAAGTCCCAGTGCAATCTCTGCTTATGTCTGAAAATACATGTGCGTTCATTGATAGGGAACAAAATATTTTAAATCACACTAATTTTATACAGTACCCTTTAACTTAAAGGATTTCAATAAATTTCAGAAAATACATGCCTTTAGCTGACGCAAAATGCGCAGCCACTGGGATGGTTTGCAATAGCTCAGGAGCATGTGAAACACTCAGCAACAACTTACTTGGTCATATATGGGGATGAGGGGTTGTTTATTTAGGTGAAAAATTTTTTACTAAATTTTTATGGATTTTTTACTGCACTTCTACAAAAAAATGGAGTAAAAGCTTTTCTATCTATGCTAAAGGAACAAGTTTATTACCTCTTCCTGTAAGAACTCAGTTATTTATCTGGTATTCAATTAATTTACATTTCAAGGATGAAAGCAAAAGTCAGATTTGTCTGAATGAGGATCCAGAGTTCCAGAAAGTCTGGAGATAAGATATAGTACTCAGTTGTGTGGTTGCAATTCCACTATATTAAATTAACTTCTCTCAATATTCATAATAATGTACGAACAATGTCAATATCATTCTTAAAATCTTATCAATGCCAGTTCTTTTAAGCTTGCTGTTCAGTTTTCTAATGACTCTTGTTCCTACTCCATTTATTGTCAACAGCAAAGAGGGTCACCATCTCCAGTTATGTAGAGCAGTAGCAAAATAGTAAATGATCTGGTCAAGGATGCTGTGTCTTAATTCAAGAAGCAAGTATATGTAATAGAATGGTCCATTATTGATCATCTTTTAAGTTAGCATTATATTACTGATGGTATTACTACAGATCTTAAGTGAATGCTAAATAGTGAGATCTGTGAGTTCAAAGGCCAGAAATTCAAAGTTAATACTACAATAACACTTTGAAATAGACAGTAAGTACTGAAAAAGAAGAAAATAAAAGTAGTATTCTGGATCAAAGGGTTAAATTAAGTATCCTTTACTTATTGTGATGAAGTAAGCTCATCATTAGAGTTAAAGTCAGACTTAAATGTTTTGCTACAATTAGGCTCAAATCTTTTGGTGTATGTCTGCCTGTTGCTCAGCTAAAAGCCAGAAAATAACCCTATTCCCTTATAAAGAGCATTTTAAGCAATCTTTGTCCCAGTATTTAGGCACAACAAGACACAACTCTAAAAGCATATAATTACACTACTTCCGTGAAATTACCTGGTTAACAATGAATTTAAGTTTTCATTTTCAAAGCCCTCACCAAAGAATTGTATATTACAATTGAAAAAACCAAAAATGTTTAGAGGCATAAAAAAGGTCAGTCATCCTCTACTGATCTGCAAAATGTATGGTTTTATAAGGTCATTTTGGAGTCCAGCACTGTGCTTCTCCTTTGCTGAAAAACAAAGCCAGCATTATAACTGGGCACAGTTCAACAAATTGCCTTTAATATTGTTATTCAAACTTACTGAGTCCAGATTACCAAAACTGATATGGTAAAACTTGTACACTAGCTTGATCAGAAGGTGGTGAAAACACTGACAAACATGAAGAAAAGTCTGGGGAGAGCACAGACTGGTCCCAAATATTTAAGTCATAGAAATTGCAAATGATAAAGACAAATGTAATACTTCCCAGTAGTAGCAAACGGTAAAGTGAGGGATAACAACTACAAGTTTTGTCTTGGAATATTTAGGTTGGATGTTAGGAAAACCTTCTTTACTAGGAGAGTAATACAGGCCCCCAAGAAAGCTGTGGAGATCACGTTGAGCCAAAGAGTTATGGGCTTCCTATCCCTGGGGTTTTCCAAGACTGAGCTAAATGAAGCTACCACTTCTGACATCTCTTTCCTTCTCTGAAATCTAAATAGGACTGGATATTCTATCTTCTTTAATGAATCATATGCTTCCCATGATCCCAACACATACAGATGTGCTTGTCAAGTGTCCAACCCTTTCTGATGGCCAGGGTTGTAGAAGAAACTGATGTCCTCAAGCAACTACTCAGATGATTGGTTACAGTAGAGGACAGAGAAGAGGAGGAAAAGCAGCAAGTCAGGCTACTGTTGGGGTTGAGTGGAGGTCTAAAAGGCACAGTAATCACTTCTCTGTGCCTCCTTGTCAAGAGTTATTTCACAGATCAGAAGCCAAGCAACCACACAGACTGCTTTCTCCTCTGGATGACAGCAGGAAGACATTGAGCAGTACTAAGGGATCTAGTCAAGATCTCAAGTTACAGATTTCCCAGATGGTGATCCAGTGCATCCTCCCAAGGAACTCTAACTGTAGGTAACAGAAGTTTTTGCAAATCTGAAGAGCAAAATTAACAAACAAAACTGTTACTTGATAGGTGGCTATAGACAATGGTGATGGCACAGTATGATGGGCTCTATGTCTTCCTTTCCACATGATAGAATTTTAAATGGAATGTAAGTGGTAAATTTAGTATTTTTAATCTGACTGTTGTTAGAAATTATCAAGAGCCACTGATGAGTGAGACTGTAAAGTTATGGAGCAGTTTTATGTTAGCACACATGGTACAATATAATAGTTAAATCACCAACTTTGTAATGAGTCAAGAGCTCCAAAGTCAGTTTCAGACTGAATAAGTAGAACAGGCATAGCAAGAGCAACCTTAATCTTTAAATGTTGTCTCTTAGCTGTTGCCCAATATTAAGATTCTAGGCTAGATTCTAGATGAATTTTAAACATAAGAAATTTCTCTTGTTGCCAAGAAAACTGAGAATAATATTGGAAATTCAGACTAACTGAAAAAGGAAATAAAAAGGAGTAGAATTGATTTGTTCATTAGTTATTATAAAGAAAAATGTTTCTCTTATCCAGTTTATGTTTAAATAGTCACAACCTGCCAAAAACCTTTAGATGAAACACAGAAATCCTAGATATTCAATACTATAATATACATTATAAATTTGGCCATACTATTCATTTTGTTGCCAACTATTCACATCTCTGCATTTTACATCTTCCAATTTCTGTCAACCCACAGAAGAACTTTTTAACACAGTGCTGGATTCCAAACTCTATTTAAATAACATTGTATATTAAACTGCAGTAGTTTAGATAAATGAAAAGTCTGACTCATACAGCCAAAACAAAGCAGGGGAATATTTTATCACTTTACAGAAAGCACTAAACCATTTCACTAAAATCAATACTAAAGGATACAGTACCAAGTTTTTGGTTTTATATCTCTTCCCTCCTCCATTCCCTTGAGAGTACTATACCGTATAGTTTACTATCTTGCTGGAGTATGATACTGTAATAGTAATATGTCAAAGTGATGTTTTCAAGCTCTGTAATGCTGGAATTTTATATGAGACCACAGGTTTCAAAATAATCAATTTATATTTATAATGACTTAATTACAGTGATGAGGTATGTCTCTGCTGCCATGAGGAAAACTGAAAGGAAGAATATAGTTTCAACTATATATAGCATAACCCAGCTGAGTACGATTTTGCAGATTTGCTATAAACAAAACCCATTGTACCTCAGTGTAAATAGCTTTTTCAATAAGAGGATCTGGACACATACAATGCATTACAACACATTTAGGAACTGAACTTCTTGAAGCAATCATGTCACCTAAAGTAATAATCAGGGCTATAACTAACTGTGATGCAGATGGAATACTCACATGGAGGAAAAACTGGTTCAAGTCTTTTTGATACTTTTATACAAATTGGACCTCATGTTTTGCTTTAGAGTTATAGCAGACCTAAAAAAAGTGATAGTATGTTCTAGTCTTAGACTGTAACATTGATATCCCTTTGGAAATGTATTAAGAATGGTTTCTGAAGTTGAAAAACAAAGTCACATTTGAAAAATAGCCTTCTTTTTTTCTTGTTTTAATTTAGTAATAGAAATACAACAAGACAGACAACAAAGTTAAATGAATTTCTGTTGTTTACTCAGGTAATTGTAACTTTGAGGTCCACAACTCTTATCTGTGACAACCTGAAGTTTGGTTGCTAAGACAGTGTTCAGAAAGAAATGTTTTGTATGGGTGCAGATATCCATATCACTTAACTGCCTTAACCTATTTAGTACTGAACGGAACTGATGAAGAAAAAAAGGAGCATGTATTTTATTCTTCTTCGTGGGAGGAGCTCCAAGGATTTCTTGCTATTCCAATAGGTGACTTTTGATTGCTCTCTAATGCAGTGATAGGGAGTTTAGCTTTTACATAAGTCGAACTAAAAGGTCTGTAGAAAGAGTTCTCTAAGATGGAAAAAAAAAAAGAATGCATCATGATTCTTTCCATGACACTTGAGCAATTAGCCCACAGTTGGTCTATGTAACACAGGCAGCAGCTTTGGACAGTGAGCTGTCTCCTCCTTCACAAGGCTGTCAACCATTCCTATCCTCCTAAATATCACCTTCCCTGTGCAGACTAGAAAGAGCACTCAAATAGTGTACTCAAATAACAGCAGCAAAACCATTTTCCTGCAATGCAGAAGATACTGTTTCAAAGCAATTTACCTGACAGAAGCGTAGCAGGGACTTGAAGATCATATGCCAATATCCCTAAGGGGTGCTCTGCAGTATAGCGGATGCCCTGAAGGGGTTCTCTGTCATTTTTAGAATCAAATTTGATTATTTGATTATAAAGCTAGACAAAGCTATGCTGACCATGGAAACTGATTTCCTATGTAATACTCTTTAGGGAAGTTCCCTGATAGATAGTTTCAGCAGAAGATAGTAAAACAAATCTCATTCTGATATGTATATAATTATATATTCCTTGAGCAAGTATGTGTGGAGGGCCACTTTAGAGAGCAGTCGGTAGGGCAGTTCAACAAGAGCCTAATACCGCTGCCAAATTTCCCATTTTTTAAGTCAACATTTTTGTTTTCTAAGAATATTGAAGCGGTTTTGTATTACTCTTTTTTTCTGCCAGAAACAGCCAGTATAAACATCCTAGAAAACTATCCTATTCACATATCCCTTCATTTCTTTCTTCTAAAGGATAAACTTTCATATAGATATATATTAACATAATGTTAAGAATTTCACTAAAACATGAACATCAATAAAATGTAGTAGTGAACTAAATGTGTAAAGCAAACATTTTACCTTGATGTGCAAATGTGACTGTCACATTAAAAAAATATGACTGTCAAAGATCTGAGAAAGAAGGAGACCCAAAAATAGACTGTCTCTGGAGCTGGTCTGCAAACATCTGTATCATAATGTTCTTCTATTTTTTTTTTTTTATTTCTTCTTTTTCTTTATGTTACAGACATCCTAGACTTTGAAGAGAATCATGTATTTTATCTATTGGCTTTTTCTTGATTCTAGCTTACAAATCATTCATTATTTCAATAATACCACTTATGCTAAAGCAAAGGGCACCAGTTCTCCCACTAATGTGAAGAAGAAATAAAAATGGCCTTTCACAGAGTGAGCTACACCACTTTCACAAGTGGAGCCGAACCTGGTTTAAAGCACATGCTCTCTTGTATCATAGAATCATAGAACCATAGAATAACCAGGTTGGAAGAGACCCACCTGGTCATCGAGTCCAACCATTCCTATCAAACACTAAACTATGCCCCTTAGCACCTTGTCCACCTGTGCCTTAAACACCTCCAGGGAAGGTGAATCAATCACCTCCCTGGGCAGCCTGTTCCTGTGCCCAATGACACTTTCTGTGAAAAACTTTTCCTAATGTCCAGCCTAAACCTCCCCTGGTGGAGCTTGAGGCAATTCCCTCTTGTCCTGTCCCCT
>WAAB01001686.1:36726-91011 GCA_013389865.1 Piaya cayana | reverse complement strand
CTAGATGCTGTTTGGAGGCAGTATGTGACAGGCTTGGTCTTCTGTCCCACCAGCTCTTCACATGTCACTCAGGATATAGGATGATCTAAAGTTCCCCATCCTATCCAGATATTCAATTACTCGATTTTACACGTCCTTGTCTGAGGAGTAAATGTTCCTTATTCAAAAGGAACAGAGTCACCTGCCTCGCTCTGCCGTACTACCTGCATGAGGAATGATTCAGGCATTAACAGCAGGTGAAATTGCTACCAGGCTGTTGGAAGAGGGATTTTCTCCTCCTTTGTGGTCTTGGGAGAGTACGAGCAGCTGTGCAGTCCATGGAGAAACATTCAGATAGGTGCCACTGGTGTCTTTCTTTCAAAGGGCTAGGGAATAGGTGTTATAATACCCTAAACTAATGGGAATGCAAAGAATGGGAACTTACACAGGAAAAGAACAGAGCTTGAGCTCTTCTTCTCTACCTAAAGCTGCTTATCTGTCTATCAGTCACAGGTAAGAGACTGCCGTTCATGTACTTTCTAGTTTGCCATAAGTTCAAATCTCAACTACTGGACAGCAGAAAGAACCTCTCACTTGAATTTTGCTAACAGAAAAGTTTCTAGAGGAAACAATTGGTTCTTATTTGTTTCTTTGGGACTGATGCCACTCCCTCACCTGCACTGCATGAAGCAGTGGAGCAGAACATGGCCATAGCCGCACAAACTGAAGTGATTCCTTAGCCATAGCTCATGATCAACCACTTACGTGAGAGGTTTGACAGTTTGTAAGGCAGTTTCCATATCTTTCAGTTTTCCAGGAATAAGGGAAGATGCTTGAGTTGCCTTTAAAAATATACAGGATAAAACTTCGGAGCACGTGGCAGAGGTACGCACCATCACTGGTAACAGAGAATGAACTGTGCAACCCAACAGGCATTTTCCACCTCAGACTTAAGTTGCATTTACTGACAATTGTGTCATTTGCCCTGTGTACTGAAGACATTTTTCATGTTTTAGTTGTGGTGCATTTTCTAGTCTCTCAACACTGTGTGAGAGCTCTTTGAAACTCCTCTGGACAGCAATATGAACTGAGCTCAAGAGAAATATTACAATACAAGCTTATCATGACCCTATCTCTTTAAAGGATCAAGGCACTTAATTAAGTCAAAATAAAAGTTTCCTCTCTCTCCTACACCCCACACCCCCCCATTCAATAAAAGTAAATTACCTCAAACTATTTAGGCCCCCAGTTCGTTTAAATTTAAAAAGGGAGCCCTTGTCTATATATTTCTTTCACTCACTCCCACCTCCTTCTGCTAAAGACTGGCTGGGGCTTTAAACCTGCCAGCTGGACTGAGAAATGGTTAATAGTTATTGTGGAGGAGCAGCTTTTAATGAACTATTGAAGAATGATACATTGATGGAGTAATGGGAGTTTAAGTCGCTCTGTAATGAAACAGGTTCTCATCGCGGACCCATTGTGGTGTAAATACAGCACGACTCTCCCACTGTTTGGTCAGGACTAAATAGCAGAGGCCAGAGGGGGGTCAGCTTATGGGGTCTCCGCTTTAGTTAATCAATCTGATTGGATTAGGGTCACTGCGATCCCTAATAATGTCAAAGGTTACGCCAAACTGGATTAAATGCTTTGTTGGAGAGGGCTCAGATTCTTTCAGCTTTCACCGACAGGGCTTGTTTATTAGAGTTTAACACTCATGCAACCTTGGGAAGCCGCACTGTCCCTTTTTGTACGTCGGGGCATTTGCCGGCGTGGGAGGGGGTTTGAACGAGCCAGGGCGGGTGCGCACGTCCCATTGCTTTGTCAAGTGTCTGCACCCGTCGGATGTGCCCTCTGAGGACATATATCAAATTCCCCACTGGACAAATGAGGCCCTAATGGGTGATGCAGAGGCTTGGAGGCATAAATTCATTCCGGAAATAATCGTTTGCCATCGCCCCTGCTAGAAGGCAAGTGATGAGAGCTACAAAAGCACTGTAGTGACCCACTGCTCATGTCCCTCTGTGTTAGCCCTGTTCCTGTCCAGCAAAGAGATGTCCTTTTTGATACAGCTCGTGTCTGTGCAGTTACCAGAATGAGCGTGGAATGAAATACGGAGGATTCAAGACCACTTCATTGCTTTGCTGTTAAATTGGGTAGAAGTCTTTCCTTTCAGCACTTCCAACTCAAATCAAGCTGGGATAGGACAGAATGGGATGAGATGGTTTCTCCCTTTCAGTTTATGCAGGGAACCTATGAAGCTTAAAGAAACTCTATTACCTTCACTCATGATGTTCCTGCAGATTGCATTGTCTTATATACGTGGCAGCATGACCTTCAGAAAATCTCTTTCAAGGCCACTTGGCAGTGGAAAGGGACAACAATAATACTGTGTTCTTGATGGAGATATGAGATCTTAGAATCTCAAATGCCTCTCCCCTTCTTGCAGTACTGTGCACACTGCATGTTTGTAGCCTGTCAGGACTGTCAGATAATCCAAGCAGGATTCTTTCGTGATGCAGACTGGAGAATTTCACCCCAAGACTTTTGGAATGAAACCAAAATCTGGATTTGACTACGACATGTTCCCAGAGGATATCTTGCCTTGACATACCACCACGAGCTAGAAAATCTAGCTATCTACCTCCCCTTTTACAAGACCTTTTATTTCTAATGTGACATGGTTCTGGTGTTGACAACCAGCCACTATATCTTGCTCTGCTAGATTCAGAATAACTTTTCTAGAACAGAGCATTTTCTTTGCTAATTATATTTTATAGAAAGTTAAAGTAGAGGCCTGCAGAAGAGCAGTGGGTCAGCAAAAGTTTGGGTCCATGATGTCAGACAGTAAGACAGGTTGAGGGAGTTCCATTTGATGCTAGGGTCCTTTGGAGCATGATTCATCTGATGCGTTCTAGACAGCCAGGATTGAATTAATCACACCCTGACATTTCTACACCTCTCTATCCATCACTGAGGGAATCCAGGGAGACCGGCTCCTGATGAGAAGACTCCTGCTCCCAGGGTCTACGTGAAGGGAAGAGCAGGCATTTGTTTAGCTCGTGAGAGATGTGGGATTCAGCCTACACTCAGTCTCATACGGGATCCTGGGCATCTTTGCAGCTAGGCTTATTTTGGACTAGGTTTACTTTCCAGCTAGGCTTATTTTGTACTCTAGACTTTTTGTGGATAAGCCCCATATCTTGCCTCTCCCGAGAAAGCCAAAACGTAGCTGTGATCACGGGTTGACTCTTTTATTCCGTTTACTACTGTGGATGAGAAAGCTTATGTTGTTCTAGTGATATCAATGTGAGTTTTCCCTGGGTTCAGCAAGAACAGAACAAGACTTTTAAATTCAGTTATAATACCTCAGAGACACAAATCTCTGATTTTTTTTTTCTTACTGTGTTGCAATAATATCACTCCACACGCTCTCTGATAGGCCTGATCTCATCTACCAAAGCTAGATGTCAAAATCTGAGCTAGTCACCCCAGGCCTCCTTCATAGTCAGTGGAGAGTAATCAGCATCTCCAGAAAGCAATTCATCTGACCTATCTTAGACACCTATCTCAGGATAACATGAATCATACCAAGATGTTTATTTCTCTCCATTGACTATAGAGGGAGCCTAGGGCTACAGGCTCAGACTTCCATGTATACTTCTCAGAGGCCCATTTGGGGGACAAAGATCCCACCCCCCCACCATTCTCCTGTTAGAAAGCAGTCCTGGCATCCAGCCTCTGTTGGAGAGGCCAATTTACTAATGCAAGAGCATGGTAACGGAAAGGATCTCCTGGACCATTGAATACAGGCAGTCCCTTGCTATTTCAGGCATAAGACCATCTCATGATGTCTTGCATGACTTAAAATGAACATGTTAAGCAGACGTCATCATATTTTCCTGATGGTATTCTGGCACCTCAGCTGTCTCTGTGCCAAATGCTTCCCTCTTTTTCCTTGCTCTAGATCAGACTTCACTTCTGCAATAAAGTAAGGCATGAGCAGAAAAGCCACAAGATACTGATCCATCCAGGAGGTTAGTTACATGTAGGAGGTACTCTCTGCTCTCTCATGAAACTCTTCCCAAGAGGATCTGATTTCCAACCACACCCCGTCTACCTCTCTGCTAATGGCAATTTGGGCAGCTGCCCTGGTATCAACAACGGAGATCTACAAACTCTACCCTGTAACTATGGGGGAAGGAAACTGGAAGGATCAGGATTGAAAATGTGACTATGCAAGCTCCACTCAGCCCTCAAGATGCATGAATACTGCAGACCAGAGATTTGCAGTGCTGCTGAGAAAAGGACTGGCAGATCCTGGCTCAAGGCAGAAGCATCGGTTGTGCTTGGTGTCAGTGTAAACTGATTTTGGAGCTGGGATTACTGCAGGGGATGAGACAGTCATAAGTGGCAGTGCATTGCTGCACTACCTGAGTCCACTTTCCTTTCCAACAGGTACAGGATAGCCCGTATTCAGAGCTGCAGCATTTCTGGACTGGCTTTTATACAGCTAAGGGGAGGTCTAGATGAGCTGTAACCATATCTCTGGTTTGTAGCCCACATCAGCACTGGGAGATTAGCAGCATCCACTGATGCTTCCTCTTTGGCAAGACCAAAATTGCAACAGCAGCAAACAGAGATGCTGAGGAAAATTGTCAACGTGTTAGTCCTTCAGCCTTTAGGAACAGAACATCAGTGAGGAGGTAGAGGAATTCCTCCTTTTATTGGTGGAGCTGCTGGTAGGGCCAGGACACCATCAGAAGGGGTCACTTGAGCTTCTTGTGACTTCAAATGAGTGCAAGGGCAAGCACCAGGCAGCCTTCTGTTATAGTAGGATAGCACTCAGAAGATTATGGCTAGAGTCATGGAATCATAAAATGGTTTGGTTTGGTTTGGTTTGGAAAGAGCCTTCCAGTTTGGAAAGATCATCCAGTTCCAACACCCCTGCCACAGACAGGGACACCTCCCACCAGACCAGGCTGCTCAAAGCCCCATCCAACCTGGCCTTGAACACCTCCAGGGAGCAGGCATCCATGACTTCTCTGGGCCGACTGTTCCAGTACCTCACCACCCTCATCATGAAGAATTTCTTCCTGATGTCTAATATAAATCTTTCTCCTTTCTCTTTAAAGCCATCCCACCTCATCCTATCACTACATTCTTAAATGCCCTCCCCAGCTTTCTTGAGGAGGGTTAGGGTTGGGCTCTCTTCAGGTACTGGAAGGCTACTATAAGGTCTCCCCGGAGCATCTCTGGTTGCATTTGCCTCTCCATCCCCAGTGCAATCAGGTGAGCCAACTGGAGGCTGTGCATGGTCTGACTTTGGTAGGCTCAAGTATACCTTGGTCTTCTTAGAAAGAGGCCCTGACCTCATCACCTCTGCACCTGTAAAGTGATCCCGGGGATAAAGATCTGGCTTTTGTGCATCTGTACAGTTCTCTGGAGATGAGACAGCCCGTATAAACAGCTGTAAACAGCCAACACCCAGACTCAGGCTGCAACTCCAGGAGAGCAGTGATGGTGAAAAGGAAATGGCAGCACTGCCAGGTCCCGATCCTGTTCGCTTTCTGTGCTCCCACTATCTCCCACTGCACCAACCCTCATCTGTCAACCCTGACATGGAGACTTTTTTTTTTTTTTTCTGGCGACTAAAGCATTAGACAGGGGATCAGGGAGGAGAGAAGGAGCAAGACAGCCTGTGGCTACAAAACCGGTGATGCCTCTCCGGGCGGCGGGAGGCACCGGAAACTTCTGCCTCAGGCAGCGTGCACAATGCGAAGGCCTGGCAGGGAGCAGGCTGTGCAGAGTTATAGATTTATTTCCTTCCCCCCCCTCCCTCCCCTTTCTCCCCTTTCCCTGCTGGGTACATTGCATTCGCCAGTTGGGCTCAGGCTGGTTGCAACAAGGAGCTCCCTCTGCCGCATCCCAGAGTGCCAAGTCCAAGCGTGGGAGCTAGTCCTAGACAAAAGAGAACAGTAGAGGGAGCTGATTAGCATCCCTTTGTCCTTGGAGAATCCCAGCCCCAACTGGGCCCTTGGCTCACAACAGGCAGCACAAACACACGCATACACACACACATGGATGGGAGCCAGGGAGGGAACCGGGGGAGGTGGAGGCTTGGTCGCCTTCATCCAGGCGATGGGGGAAGGGGGACACCGCTATGAGATGGGAACTCGGCCAGGGTGCATCATCCTCAGGTCCACAAGGGTGTTTTTTACCCGTTGAGGAGATAGACCCGCGTCTGCCCATGTTCCTATCTACTAAACTGCCAAAACAAGCAAAGTCGTCTGACAAAGGGTGATCCAAGCTCATGAATGTGGCTTTTCTTCCCTGTGAGATGTGTTGAGCTGGCAGTGCTGAATAGACTTGAGGGTTTTAAGGCCAGGAGGGGCTGTGGGATCATCTGGTTGGATTTCTGTATAACAAGCAGAGAATTTCCTCCTATCCCCATCCCCAAAACAGATGTGATAGAGGAGCAAGAGGTGGAACAAGAGGCATAAAGGTGCTTCTTTCTGTGCTATGGGCTTGTATGGCAGGGGAGCGGGGCTATCTCCTGCAAAGCAGATAAGACAGACAGCCAAGACCCTTATGAGCAGGAGACAGGTTAGCACACTCCCTGATAAGTTTTGCTGCAGAAGGAAGCGTGCACATTGACGGATCGACTTCATCCATTCCTTGCTGCCTCAACCTCATCTTTCAGGAAGGTTCTTTCAAAGGAAGGGCTCTCTGGCCATGCAAGAAGATCCATAGTATTAGCAAAGAGGCCAGGGTCAGTGACCAGGAGAGGGGATGGTTCAAAAGGATTAGCATGACTGGATTTCTGGCATACATTGCGAATCATGTGCTTACAGGAATGATTAGGGACCAGTCAACTTAAAACTGAGCAGCAAGGGCAAAGCAGGAATAAGAGGAAAGCAGACTTATGGGGGCTCCAAAGTCTTGGCAGATACAAAGCCAAAGAATCAGAGAGCTTCCTAGAAGGCAGAACCTAGATGAAATAAGTAGGGACTCCTACTGCTCCAGCCCAGGCAGGGATGCTACAGAGAAGTAGATTTTAGACATTAAGCATGGAAGCGCTATGTCTCCTAGTCACCTTCTACATGATCCCATGGGTCACCGAGATGCTTCTGGAGAGTGTTGCTACAGTAGATCATTGTAAGGTGGGCCCATAAAAGAGGGTTATAGATATAACCCTCTAAGGTGGTTGATTCACCTTCCGTGGGGGTGTTTAAGGCACGAGTAGATGAGGTCCTGAGGGACATGGTTTAGTGTTTGGTGGGAATGGTTGGACTCGATGATCCGATGGGTCTCTTCCAACCTGGTGATTCTGTGATTCTGTGATATCTCCTGAAGTATGGATATGCTTTAGAGAAGTATTTGAAGGAAAGTGCTGTGGTTTTGGTTTGGTCGTGGAGGGCTGTTTCAGGAAGTAGAAGTGAACTGCAGGGCAGGTCTGGAGCTTTGGCTGTAGGTGACCCTAAAAAAATGACAGCAAAGTAAAAACAGAAAGCCAGAGAGTCCACCAGATCCTGGAAAACACAGAGCCACCCACAGGGCTTGAGGTGGCTACAGGTCATAAGTGGAGGAATGGAGAGCGTCTTTCAGTTTTTATTCCATCTAGCCTCATCTCACCCTTCCTAGAGAAGAAAACCAGCTTACAATGCCTACATGTTACTAGGCTGGCTTCTCCAGACCTAGTCTGGACCAATGATGGGGAGCAAAGCAGAAAAGAGAGGTTCTGGTTCTGGCTCTGTTGTGATGGAAACAGTGGAGCAGGTCGCCCTTCCTCTGCATCTCTGCTTCCCACGGAATACACCACAGAAATGAATGGATACTTCAAAGAGCACGATACCAAAGTAGGTCATGTGTAGGGCCCTGCAGCTCTCGCAGCAGAATTTAGGGAGTTTTTTTGGCCTACTTATGACTATTGCTCTCAAGTTTGATCGACGGGGCAGTAATACTTCATGGAACATTTTCTGGGAGGCTGCAGCTTGTTGACTAAGCACCTGGCACATTTTCCTCCCCATTATTTCCAGGTGCTAAATCACATTAAATGATAGCTAATAATTATGGTTTATCCGTTCCTAATCGTGCTTTCCCAGGGAAGCTGTTGCCACAGGGATGTTGTGGGAGTGTGAATGGGTGGGAAGGGCAAGAGGAGATATTTCTATTCACCCGGAGCCATAAAAAAAGTTGGAGACCCCCCTAGGCTAGGCATGCAGCATTGAGCCTAGGAGATATTATATCTTGTCAAAAATGTATTTATTTATTTTCTGGGTCAGTTTTCTATAAGAAAAACCTGCAGCTGCATCAAAACAGAGATGTATTGCAGGATGCCTTCAATTTCAAGGCAAAAATGCACAAGTTTAACTTTCTTGTTCAATTTTTCACGTTTCAGAGAGTTTCACATTCTTGGAATTAGGCTCATTTACTTCTGTTTATTTTGAATGTGTACTTATATCAAAATAGAAGGTCAATAAACTACAGCACACTACTGCACCTTAAATATTTCACAGAATATTGTGAGGTTTTTATATTATGGAAGCTGAATGATGTTAACTTGTCAAACAAAAATATTCTGATGTTAACAGGATAAAATACCTAATAGACTAGAATTTCTTTTTTCCTGTCTCTCATCACATGGAAAAAAATCAGACTCTCATATTTTCCATCTGATTTTCAACTCTTAAAAATAAAAAAACCCAGAATTTCTGATAATAAATTTAATATTTTGACCTTCATTGCTAGCCTTTGGTCTGACATACTTTCCAAGCTCCTTGATTCTGATAGGCTGCCTAAATCCAGATTAACTGAGAGCAAAGTATTAGCAGTGCTCTCCTAAGGATCCCTCTAAATTCATAAAGCAGTCTTAGAGCTCTATGAAATAAGCTGCCAGAGATAAATCCCAAATCTATGACTTACTTTCCCCCATAATAAACACTGAGTCCCTTTGTGAAGATGCTCCAACAGGAAATTTCACGGATTCTCCTTAGAGAAGAAACGAAAGGGGGAAAAGTGTTCTAATGTCAGAGTTGTAGTATGGTTTGGGTTGGAAGAGACTTTCAAAGATGATCTAGCCCAGTCCACCAAGTTGTGCAATTGGTTCTGGTGGAGAAAGATGTTTCTGTTCGTACAACAGGCCAGGTGGACACTGAACCTTTTGAACTTCTCAGCCAGCAGAAAAGCACCATCTCAGTTTTAAGTTCCATGTTTCCAGTGTTTGTCCCGAGATTTCAGAAACTATATAAAATAATAAATAATTAGTATGTAAGAATAATCAAAAGTAAGAGTTGAAAATGATCCCTAAAACCTCACTTCAACCAAAGCCAATCACTAACCTCCAGAAGTTTCCTGTCCCATCAGTCATTAATGCTTTTGTTCATTATTTATTTTAAGGGTATTATGACTTCCCTGAATCTTTAAATCAGCCTGATACAAAGCCAACATTTTTTTTCAAAAAGAAGAGAGAAGGAAAAGGGATAAAGGTGCTTGGTTTGTGATTTTGTTTGTCATGGGGTTTATTTAAGGAACCCAAACGTTTCTCCAAGTTTAACCTTTTCATGTAGATACTTTGAAAATGAATGGTAATCTGCTCTATTAGCCATGCTCCCCATTACAGCTCTGGCACAAGCCTCACACACCGGTGCTGGCTGCAAAATAATAGCTATTCAAAGTCTGCATAGTAGGACAGATGCAATTTAAAAATATATGTATCAGCATTACAGGTCTACTGGAAAAGAGGCTGTAATCACCGATGTTGCAATTCAGTGAGGTCACTGCGTCAAGCACTCTGAACTATTAACTACATGTATTTGCCTATTCTATGGGCTTGACCACTACTGTGGTTGACCAAAAGCTGGTATTATATTGGGCTTTTCTTGCTGGGGCTGCGTCTTCTGATATTTGAGAGGCTGTGGTGCAGACAACTAATTGTTAATCCAGGGCTGCACCTTCTCTTGTAGAAGCTTATACCTGCTGATGTTTCAGACGTTTCTTTCGTTTCATCAGCCCTGCCAGAAGAAGAAGGGTGTTCTTAGTTTGGACTGGGTAACTCAGCCAGGTCGTCTGGTTTAAAAATAACAGAAGAGCTAAGCTTGGTACTGATTTGGATCAGTTTGGGATAAACCCCAGTGTGGGATGGTGGATCTTCATCACTCTATAAGCCGCAAGTGAAATACATCAGAAAGTCTGGGATAGCAGCGTACTAGGACTACCTCAAAAGATGACAGTGGCTTCTCTGGAGCTGGTCTGGGCAAGCAAACCACATCCCAGAGTAATACAGCCCAGCAATACTGAGCTTCTAGTCCCAACACAGCAAAACCCTGCTGCTAACCTACCACATGCCATAGCTGGGGCAAAGACCCATATGCAAAATATTGGAGAGTCACATGTGATTCAGGAGGTGCTAAGGAGCCACTCCTGCCCTAACAACTTGAACTTAAGCTACTCGCTCAAGCTAATACCCAAGCCTGCCTTGAATTTAAGCTGCTCGCCTGAACTAACTCACAAACTGCCTTGCCTTAAAAGCTATTTTAACCCAACTTAGCCAACCTGGGTTAACCAGTCTGGGTGAACTACGTGTCTTCTTTGTGCAGGGCTTAGCAGTTGGGAACTCTTCATTTCTGTGCTTGATCTCTGAAGTTCTATGAGACTATGAGAATCCACAGAACATGTGAGTTTTACTGATGTAGTTAAATGTATTTACTCAACAGGACTTTGAGCTTCAGATACTGGCATGATACTCTTAGCATTAAAATAAGGGCAAACACAGGTCCTGTAATCTGAAGAATCCCTGCAGTTCCTTACCAAAATTTCTTCTCTCTATATGAGATGATATCTCCAGGATGAAGTGGAAACTCATTCTCAGCCCTGCTTTGCTCAGCTTTGATCTCAGTTCTTGAACTCTGCAGGCTTCCACCATTCCCCAAAAGCAGCACCAAAGCTGATGGTGACACCCATAGCATCTATGCTTATCCAGAACAGAAGACCAAACATGCAGATTTAGAAGAAAAACATGCCAAAATCTTCACCATAGCAAGAAATGTAGCAAAAGAATCGCACATATTCAAGAAAGCCAAGAGGATGGTGAGGCCTGGGAGTGATTTCTGGGAAGGAGATAACATTTTTTATCAGCGTTGGCATTGCTCAACTGCAGGATAGCACCATGCAGTGTATCAGTGACAGCTCCAACTGGTTGGCTTCCTTTTATATCAGGAGGTCCTGCAGCATCCACAACGTGAGCTGTATCATTAGTCATCAGCACCATACTCAACATGAGAGCCATGGTTGAATATCTGAAGAGTGATGCTCAGCTGAAGAGCAACAGTGTGGTCTCCAGGAATAAGCCAAGAACCAAACCTGATTTCCTATAGCCCACTAACAGCTTCCTGCTCTCCCCAGCTTACATCCATTGCAAAGGCTCCATATCCCATTGCCAACTGCTTAATCCATTCCTTCCCACCCCACTGTCACTACAATAATACCCCACTGAGGAGATCCACCCACCAGGAAATCCCCCTTTAACACCCTGCAAAGAAGCAGCCAGATTTATCTGTGCTGCCGTTCTGGAAAACTAAGAGAGGACTCATCTGCTCTAATCCTCTCTTAAGATTTCAAGATGAGGCCTGTGTTAGGTATTAGCATATCTAACAGCTCCTACGTGTGCCTTGTAATGCTACCGCTCCATGGAGGTAAATCATGTACCAACACATATTTCAGGGACCCTACTATCTCCCTCTGAAGGCATAAATGACTCTAACTTTGCAACAACATCATAAAAATGCCTGGAATGAAGACTTGGGTTAAATGAGCTTGGAGATCTTCCTGAAGAATGAATCTTATCACTCATCCACAGCCTTCTTCTTGAGAGTTTGGGGAACACTCCTTACATGTAGGCAGATGTCAGCCATGGAGCAGCCAAAGTTCTGGGGTGAAGGTATCCACTTGGGAAGTGGGTGACTGAACATTTTGGACTTTGCTGTTCTTCAGGCTTTGCTGTTTCACGGTGAAAGCCTTAAGTTTGTTAGGGACTCCTGGAAGTGTCAGGGAACACAAGTTTTCATGGCTTGTGGTGGGCAGTGGGAGACTGGGAAGGAGTGAGGAGGTCAGGGGTCATCGTCAACACTGATCGGTGTAGCAGCCCTTTCTAAGTCATGCAAGACTTTTGTGTCTTCACTGTTATACCACCCAGCAGGCACTGTGCACAGTGTACCCAGCCTTCTTGTGGTGAGTTGTCCTGGGGAGACATTTGAAATAAACCACGACTGCACAGTTACCTAAAACTGCTGGAGACCAGACTTTCTGACCACGTGTGTATATCAGGTCCAGATGATGCTAAAGGGAGGACAGGGTGATTCGATCTCAGCCTTTCTCCAGAACACAAACCAAGCTGGTCTTCTCAGGGTAAACAAATTCAGATGTTTGCTTTGGGGTTTTGGGCCATCATTTCCATCTAACTCCTTCATTTTGGCAGTCTCTGCCTACCTGGAAGTAAGAAATACTAATATATCCACTAAGCTCCTGAATTACATTGTCCAGTAAAGAGGCTTGTTGGGCCATGTAATATGCAAACCTAAGAGTTTTTACTCCTCCCAGCTAAACTGGGGGAAGCATCTATTTGGAGAGATGCATTTTCAAGTCCATAACCGTCAAAAAGTTTGTTGTGCCAGCACAAATCCCAGTTCCTGTTGCCATATTCAGTCCTGCAAGCCTTTTGCTGGCAAGTCTGGAACTGTACAGAAGACGTGAGCCATTTGCATGATTAAAGGTTGCAGGACCAAACTGATTAGAAAGATTCAGCAAATTCTCCAATCAGAGCATTAGCAAAGATCCACTAAGTGAGGAGTTGGCTCTGGATACGTAGTTGGCTTCTCCTCGGAATAACTTCCACTGGTTTCCACCGAGAGCTGGAAGTTCTCAGCTTCTCTCGGGATTGATCTCTGCACCTGCAAAGCGAATGCTTGTAAATATTGTTGCGGTTTTGGTGGCTTTTTCTTTATAATATCAAAACCTGCTACTTTGATTAGGGATGGGGTAAAAAAAAATAATCTGACAGTGTTTTCTGGCATTTAGTCCCTAATTGGAATATTCCCGTTGGGTATTTATACAAAATATTAAGTTGGCCCAGATATTTTTTTATGAATAAGACTTTAATTAAATTTTTACATATTAAATGTACATCAATCGAAATAGTTAGACAAATAGCACGAGTGTTAGTCATGGGATGAATCAGCCGAAGATAGCGTATATTACAACAGCCTCTCCCTCCGAGGGCACATGTGAGATGCTGAAAGGCAAGAGAAATTAACATGAGAGATGGAAGCGAGTGAGAAGAACGAGAAAGATGAGGTACCCAGTGGGTTTAACAACGTAAAAACTCCTTCATTTACGCAAGCATAAGTCATGGAGTCGAGGGATCTGAGTTCTGTTCCCAGCTCTACCATTGATAGGCTAGGCAACTTCAGAGTTACTTTGTTTTCCTCTCTTCCTTGCACTTCCACCTCTTCCCTTGGTTTGTCCAGGCTAATTGGACGAGTTCTCCTCCACGTCCACTACAATCACAGCTGAGAGACTGGGGTTAGACTTTAGGGAGAGCTGTCTAACGGTAAGAGTAGTGAAGTGCGAGGATAGATTGCCTGAGGAAGGGGTGGGAGCTCCGACCTGGGAGGTTTTTGAGAACAGGTTAGACAAACATCTGTCAGGGATAGTTTAGGCAGAGTGGATCCTGCCTTTGGGCAGAAGGGTGCGATGTCCAAGTCTGATATCTGTGATTTAAAGGCTTTTCTAGAGCAAGGGCTGAGCCTGGCAGCGCATCTAGATATCAGTTTCATGAAAATACCAAGAAGTGAAGTATCTTATTCAAAAAAGTAAGTTTTTTGTAAGGAATAAATACTCCTACACCAAGATGCATCCCTAAATACATTCAAGTAAGTTATCTTGGGAGGTTTTTGAGAACGATAAGTTTGTAAAGTTTATTCTGACTTACACCAGGCCAAGAGGAGAATCAGGCCCCACGTTGTTCTGCTGATGGCCCAAATCTAATTTTACTTTACCCTATTTATTCAGTAACTGAGTTTCAAAGACATTTCCTAAGGGTTCTTGGTTGTTCTTTTTTTTTTTCATGCACGTCACATATCATCTACCCCCTCTCATTACATAGGGGGGCCGCAGTGTTGCCACCAAGGGAGCTTACATTTAGCAGCAAGTGAGGAATCTTTAGCAGCTCCCATCCCAAGAGACTGCAGGATGCGTAGCTTTGATTTTGTTGCTGTAAGAGAGGCAGGGATGAAAGCGATATGCACTGTCAGTAAGCCCTTAAGGTACTGGGTTCCTACAGCAGTTTGGTGAATGTCTTCTACTCCCACTAAGTCACTGAAGATAGTGTAGGGAGAACAATCATCCTACCCTAACCCCTCCCCCCAGTTATTATGCTGGATAAGGAGCCATGAGTTGTTCCCACCAACTCTTGTGTGCACACACCCATAGCCGTAGGGTATGGATGCTCTTTAACAACCCGCAGCAGAACTACAGGAGCATTTACGATGCAAAATCAAGTATAACATTGCGTCCAGTCATCAAATCCAAAGGCAGGGCTGACATAAGAGCAAACAGGTATTTGGTGAATTAAAAGTAGCAAGAATGAGAAGTATAAGCTGGAATTGCGTGTTTTCTCATGATCAGATTGGCAAAGTGCTGGAAAAAGCCTAACAATATGAAAAAGAGGCAAAAATACCATAATGGTGTATAGCCTGAGGAAGGGAATGCTTCATCAAAGCAAATATTATCATTTGTCTTATGATGGGTTAACAGAGACAAGCCCAGAAATGGAGATCGAAGCACCTGCCTCTTTCCCACTTGCTCACAGCCCTCATCTCTCTTCAGAGAGGATTCAACACCCACCTGGAGGTTTTTCACATTCTGGGTGCTCATCAGTTTCCTTGCCTAGCAGGGCAAAACCCATGTGCAGTTCAGACTGGAAGAGATCTCTCCATAGGAAAGAGCATCTCTGCACGCTCCCAGCTCTGCCTGCCACGAGGGCTGACGAGTGCATGGCACGGGGCTGGGCGAGAACACTGCATCCCTGTAATTAGGTAGGTGGGCGTTATTCATGCTTAAGAAATCTGAGCAAAATAAGGTAAGCATAAGATTAATGAAACTGGCTTGCCTTATGAATACAAATGACGACTGATTGAGAAAGTTGTCTGGAGGTGTTTCATACCCTTTGCTTCTACAACAAGGTTTTGTGTTTGATTTTTTAATATCAAGTAGCTGTCTCGTGCTGCAGTTATGGTTATGTGAGGGATCAGGTATCAGCAGGAGAATGGAGTGTTGCCAGCATCTGCGCAGAATTTTGAATCTGTTGAGGGGTCACTGGTTCAAAAAGCTGTGTGGCTCAGTGAGGAACAGAAATCATCATGGAATCATAGAATGGTTTGGGTTGGAAGGGAATCAGTTCCAGTCCCCTGCCATGGGCAGGGACACCTCCCACTGGATCAGGTTGCTCACAGCCTAGTCCAATCTAGTCTTGAACATCTCCAGGAATGGAGTATCTACAGCCTCTCTGAGCAACCTGTGCCAGTGACTCACCACCCTCATAGGAAAAAATGTCTTCCTAACCATAGGATGAGAGTTGCATGTCACTGCTTCTGTGTGTGAGAGTTTCACTGTTTTAAATTACAGGTAGATACACAATTTATGGCTATTTTATTGTTGATATTGCCATTATTTAACCTGTCTGTCGTTTAACAGTGAAGCTGATAGGAAACCTTCATTTATCTCATTTCTGTGGTCTTATGCTCAACAAGAACTCAAGCTCTTTGTCTTATTCTGGATATGACAGATTGCCAGGTAGTCTTCTAGTCAAGTGTTCACCTTGTACGTTTTTATTCAGCTTTCCAAATCAAACTAATGACATCTTCTCTCCAGCAGGATGAGAGGTTTCATGGTAGCTACGTGCAGTAGAGTGTTTGATTCTGCTGAAGAATTTCTTCACTATGAGAGTGATGAGGCATTGGAACAGGTTGCCCAGGGAAGTTGTGGCTGCCCCATCCCTGGAAGTGTTCAAGGCCAGGTTGGATGGGGCTTTGGGCTACCTGATCTAGTGGGACATGTCCCTGGAACTGGATGGGCTTTAAAGTCCCTTCCAACCCAAACTATTCCATGATTCTGCTTTGAAAGCACTGTGGTGCAGAACCTTTTCTTCAATTTTTAAGCACGAGTACTCATTACTCCATGTCTGGGACATACATCAGGCTGGTCACCAGTTCACAGACTTTTTTAGCCCTAGGATGGTGCATGGAGGGATATTTTTAGGTTTTTCACTTTTTCAGTTATGATTATTCTGATTACGCCTTCCTAGGACTGAAAGATTTTCTCTCTTAAAGTGATTTACGGGATTCCTTTAAATCTCTTATCTTCCATTCCTGCATTCAGAACACAAGAGTTCCTGTAATGGCTTGGCAAAAAAACCTTTGACTGACCAAGTTCAGGGTATGCATCCACCTGGCTGATGTGTTATAGCTATTTCCTTCAGGAAAGGGTGGTGCGGTTCAGCTCTTGAGGTTATTATTTTTATTGGGTGAACTGGTGGATTTGTTAGTTTGCCCACCCTTAGATGTGCTCCTTGCTGTAATGTCCTTACACGCACTCCCTCCGTGATGGAAAAGTATAGAACTGAATGCAACTTTAGACAAGTGTTCAATATATTTAGCTCCCTTTTCCGCTTGCAAATTATATAAGAGCTCCAACTATAATCAAAATATCTGTCATCCAAAGCTTATCTGCTGATTTATAATTGACTGCAAATTATTCGGTCTGCATCTGGGGCTCTGCAATTTTCTTATTCCTCTCTGTCTAAATAGATCTGCAATCCCCATTGCTTCGGCAGCCAGTGGCATCCTCGAGTGCTTGGGATTAGGAAGGAGGAAGAGAATGATTGCTCTCCGTGTTACAGGTGGGCAACCAGGACAGAAGCAGATGAGCGGCTCAAAAGTCATGCTGTTAAGGACCGAGCCCCGCATCCCTCAGAAACCACAGATCCAGCCTCCAAACCATGCTTCCTTTCACAAGCTATTTATAAAAAGTGTCTTTTGTGCTTTGCGAGTTGCGTAGAAGTTTTCTGCCACCTCAACTGGATAAAACTAAAACCACCATAAAAAAAAAAACCAAACCCCAAACAGATTGCCAAAGCCTGCTGCAGGGTGCTGAGGAGTTCCCTGCAGTTCCCCCAGCACCCAAGACCCCCTCACTTCTCCTAGAGCAAAAACTTCTGCAAGCTGAAAAATTGCTTAATTGCCTCAAATTGATTCCATGGTTTTATTTAGATCTTTTCCCAGCTCTATTATGGTTAATTATTTGTATTACAGTAGACTCCGAGGCCCCAAGCAGAGATCAGGGCCCCATTGTTCTAAATACTGTACAAGCACAAAACCCCAAAAATCACTCCTTGCCCCAGATAGCTTACAATTATGCAGTGGAAACATACCATGGCTCGACATAAACACCTTTTAGGAGAGGGTTGCATGGATTTTGAAAGGCAAAAACGTCCCCTGTGAGAGGCTGGGCTGTTTTCATTGTGCATCCCTGTACTTCTTGCTGAGCTCTGGTGGGAATAAATCAAAGAATATTGACATACAACAAACAGAGGACACCATCCCCCACTCCCCCACCCCACCTAAGGGTTCATGATGGGAAGGGAGTGAAACAGAGAAAAGGAAAGAAAAGTGGGGAAAACAAAACAGCTTCCAAAGCTGCTTTCCCCTTCACCTTATCATTTGTGCTTGGAAGCTTGGCTGCAGGAGGGAGCTTGTTTTGTTGGGGATTTCCAGACTCATTTTGCAAAGTGTTCCTCTGTTTAGGTAAACGTTGAGATGAGCACCCAACTTTGAGCTAGCTCTGTGGAGACCCTGCACCCTCTGCTGCTGCCTTCCTCTTCTTCCTACCCTGGGAGGGGAAGAAGAGTAAAAGTGCAAAAGGGATGTAAAAGGGGAACCCAATGCTTCTCCTTCCCCCTCCTCCCACCCCACTCCACAGCCAAATCTCTGTGGCTGCTCATACGTGGGGGATCTTGCTTATCAAGGGGTCAACACTGAGGGAGCTTTTCCATACCTGCAAGCAAGTGGAGAGCTTGAAACCTTGCTGGAGGTGATGCTCGGGGCTGGGAGTGTGGCAGGTTTGGGATGAACAGCCAGCTGCTGATTCACCTGAGGGGTACTGGTTGTACCCCAGGCACTGCTGAGCTCTGGGTGACCCTCTGGGGATGCTCAGGAGTTGCCTTGCAGAGAGATCACACATCCCTGCATTGCCCACCACTGTCTGGTGCTTTTCCCTGCATTGCAACCCAGGCTGGAGAGGATGTGGAAGGCAGCAAACTGCAGCCCAGAACCAGGGAAAATCCAATTGTTTCCAAACACTAAACCGAGGACTCAAACAGAGCAGGAACCTCTGGAGATAACGTGGTATCTCTGTGTGTGTGTGTGTCTGTGTGTAAAACAGCCTTGCAGAATCCCCCATCTTTAGCAGGGCTTTGAAAAAGATCTGGGTGGTGATTCAAAATCCAGGTTATGACCTGTGACCTTTGGATGAGAAATTGTTGCCATTTAGGATGTGTTAGGAGGTCCATCCTTTTCATCAAATGCGTGTTTCTTCTTGCTGCGGGAGGCAATCACACCGGTATATCATTAACTCGCAGAAAAGGAGGCTGTAAAAGAAGTTGATGGGGGACCTTAGCCCACACCCTGCTGGGGTCTGCTCAGAGCACAATATCCCAGCGACCATGAGATTAAGCTAAAGAGAAAAGTGAAAATGCTTTTCACGATTCACACGCCCTTTAGATTGTTTTATTAAACCATTTGAATAGGGATTTCCCTTTCGGCCGACAACGGGGCCCGGCCAATGCATAGTTCTAGGTTGCTATGACTTAGTTGGTGCTGGCTAATCACAAGTGAGGGCAAATTTCATATAAAATATCTCGGGCCATTGTCAACCTAATGCGGCGTGACAGTGCCAGCACAAAGGGGGATTCATTCACCCCAGCAGGTAATAAGGACGATTTGCCATACCAACCAGGCAGTCTCGAGGGGGGCTGTCAAATACAATCAGAGCAGCGAAATGGAGCCTCACATTCCATTCTCAGGTGGGCGAAGGCGATCCTTTTGTTTGGCCATGTTGCTTCTGATAACAGAATACAATTTTTTTTTTTTTAGCTTCCCCATATACTATTGACCAGTGGGGCTGTTTTGCATAGTGGTTTTTGGGGCTTGTGGGTTTTTTTCCTGCCTTTTTTTTATTTTTCCAAGGCCAGAAGGGACCCCAATGATCCTTTAACCTGGAACATAGACTGGAAAATTTCACCGCAGTCCTTGCCCACTTCTTTTTCCGCCTTCCCCTTTCATTAGGGACTCATCCTGTCACAATGAGCATGCTGTATCTCTGCTAATAACCCCCAATTGGCACACAGCTTCCTTTTGTCTAGAGCCTGCCAGGGACACTGGCCGTTGGGGAGGCAGGGGTCGAGGTAATTTGGGGAGGTTTGAAGACGACCATGCTATTTCGGGACTCGAGACGGCAATGAAATATTCAGGAGGCGGCATTTATGGGGTGACGGGAGGGGGGCATCAGACACCAAGCGTTTCACACATGACCAAGCCAACGGAAAGACAGATAAAATGTGCTTGCATTAAGCAGGGTAGGTAGGGAGACATACATGGTAATGATTAGATCGACAGAGAGATAGGGTGATAGAGAGAGAGATAGAGGGATGTTTGCTTTGCAGGTATCAGACTTGGGTTACTGATACCAGACCATCCTGCTGATTTGCCTATCTTGGGGGTCTGGTTACCTGCGATTACCTGGGGTTATTTTGACAGTAGCTAATTAGCGAGAGCATTCCAGCCCTCGACACACCCTCGACTCACACAGGCTTGGAGGGCGGCAGGGAGCAGCGACCTCGCTCGCAGCACTGTGCAGGAGGCTCCTGGGCTGCTCCAGCATCTGACAATCTGGATCTACGTGTTTCAGGTAAAATCTGAATGGTCTGGAAGCACAAGCACAGTGCTAGAGCTCGCAGCTCTGTTCTGCTGGGTGCAACGATAACCATAAGCAACCAGCAGCAAAAAAAAAAAAGAGAAGGAATAAAACCATCATTCAAATGTTTTAGGGGAAGTTGGCCTTCAGGATTTTACAAGCTGTGATAATCCAACCTCCTTCAATCCAACATTCCCTCTTATCTATATCACCTTCATGTTCCCTGGCAAGAACTGCCCATTTAATAATTTCCCTCCGATGATCTGAATCACAGCTAATCTGATCAAATGTCTTTTTACGGCCTTTCATCTTCCCAGGGATGTGTTGACACTAGCACGCTGGTTTAGAGGAAACAAGAACTCAATCAGAACTTCATTCTAAACGCAGATGGGACCCAAACCTAACCTTTCCTTTAAGATATGCAAAAGTGTGGTTAGCTTCTTGTTATTATGCTTCGCATTTGCATGAGGCTTTGCATTTAGGGGCCTGAGTTTTAAAAGGATAAAAAAAGTCAAACAAACCCTGGAGCTGGATTTTGGTGAGAAACACTGCAGAAACAGCTGGGCATGGAGTTGGCACAGTTTTCTGTGAAGAAGGGCATAGGCTGTGGTGTCATGCAGAGCCTGTCATGGATCCACGGGGCAGCTCCTGGCTGGCATCCTTGCTGCAGTGTGGGTGCTCCAAAACTGCGTTTCTGCAACCACTGCATTTGCTCTTGGAGCTGCTCCACCTCCTTTCAGGGTTAGACCTGAGAGCCTTGATTACCTGCAGTCCCTAAAGACCACTGGTTTTGCAAAGCAGGCTCCCCCAGACTTGGAGATAAACCCACTTGGGACATGCTGCTAAAGATGAGGACACTTGGGTGGATGATAAGCTTGGTGGATGAAAAGTTCTACACGAGCAGGCAATGTGTGCTTGCATCCCAGAAAATGAACCATATCCTGGGGCGCATTAAAAGTAAAGTGTGACCAGCAAGGTGAGGGAGGGGATTCTGCCCCTCTACTCTGCTTTTGTGCTCACCTGGATTCCTGCATTCAGTTCTGGTCTCCTCAGTAAAGGAAGAACATGAATCTGTTGGAGCGAGTCCAGAGGAGGCCACAAAGATAATCAGAGGACTGGAGTACCACCCATGCAAGGACAGACTGAAAGAGTTGGGCTTGTCCAGCCTGGAAAAGAGAAGGCTCTGGAAAGACCTTAGAGCAGCTTCCAGTACTTAAAGGGGACCTACAGGAAAGCTGGGGAGGGGCTCTTTATTAGAGAGTGCAAGAATAGGACAACAGGGAACAATTTTAAGCTGAAAGAGGGGAGATTTTGTTTAAATATTAAGAAAGACATTTTTCACTGAGAGGGTAGTGAAGCACTGGCATAGGTTACCCAGAGAAATCATGACCACCCTATCCCTGGAGGTGTTCAAGGCCAGCTTGAACAAGGCTGGGAGCAACCTGATCCAATGGAACATTCCCTGCCCATTGCAGAGGGGCTGGAACTGGATGGTCCTTAAGGTCCTTTCCAACCCAAGCTGTTCTGTGATTCTACGATTCTATGAGGCAAGCTGACATGCCAAAAAACCAGCAACTTTGGGGTTTCAGTGGTGTATTGCCCCAAATCATTCAGGTCAGTTTGTACATTTACACTAAGGCTGTAGTGTTGCAAACAGATCTTTGAGGAGTGGACTTGGTGATCTTTCTGCATCCAAGGGATATCAGGCAATAATTTAGGCTCTGTTCTGGTCCAAAGCATCCAATGCAGTCATGCTCTTCTGGACAAGATGGGTGGGAATTCATATAGCTCTGGATGCACCAATTCTGCGCAACACAGAGCTGCCCTGGAAAGTCCTAGAGCTACTACCATGACCTACAATGGCCATAAGCCCAGATGAGGTGCTGATAAGACTGCCCACACAGCTCAGTGCAGAGGCACTGGTTGAGAATAAAACTCCTCCCTTTTTTCTCTCTCCTCTGCCATGTTGTAGGCTGAAATGAAGCTCGAAGCTCAAGCTTGTAACTTGATCTTTCTGACTCTGTCCTTATGGACAGTGTGCCAGGTGTGGTCTGTGGTGTTAGTCAATAGTGAGCACCATTTGAATAAATCTGTAAGTGGCTTTTTATGTGCCATGATATATTCATTTCATCCATTTTGCAGAGATTCTCAGCGCTTGCGTCTGGAGAGGGACGTTGTGCAGCATTTATAGCTCACTGAGTGAGGCAGTGACCAGGCTCTGATTTTCCCAAAGCCTCCAAAGTCTTCCCAGAGTAGCAACAAGGACTTTTTGACTGATGCTGCGGTAATTGATCACAAAAAATCAGGGTTTATGGCACTTGGCTGCTTGGTATTTAGAGTTGGGAATGACTCCAAGGAAAGAAATGAAAGCTTTCAAGAACCTTTGACTTTGGAAAACATTTTCCAACACACCTAGTGAGAACACAGCACATGGTGTCAAATTTGAGAACGTGCTCTGTGGAATGGTTTGCCCTCCCACCAGGAAGCCTGACTTGTCCCCTCCTTTTATACTCTTTGTGTTGAGCACATCCAAGGTCACAGCTTGCTCCTTTCCACCCTCCATGACGGATAGCAGATGTATGTTTGAAAGCAAAGAGCAAGTGCAGTAAAAAGATCCTGTTTTGGGATAAAAACCTCATTTAGAATCATAGAATCATAGAATAACCAGGTTGGAAGAGACCCACCGGATCATCGAGTCCAACCATTCCTATCAAACACTAAACCATGTCCCTCAGGGCCTGACCTCCTCTACCTGTGCCTTAAACACCTCCAGGGAAGGTGACTCAACCTTGGGTCAGGATGGATCAGGGGAAATATTAACACTGGAAATAGGGGCTTCTCCAGAGAGGAGCTGGAAGAAGCTGGAGGCTGAGCCAGACAACTTATGTAAAAGCCTTTAGTTGGTTTATCTGAGATGGGATCCTCTATTGCTACAATACAGAGGAATGTGGTGAAACTGAAGTTTACCTGCCTCCAGGGCCATCAGAGCCAATATTTTGTTTCCAACGTTCCCTCTATTTTCCCCACAAGCAATGTCAGGCTCGCAACCGCCCTGACACCTCTCTGATCCTCCTCCTCCTCTCTGATGGGAACAACATTTGTTCCCCTCCAGCGCTTGGGCACTGTCTCTGCAGCATGAATGGATCTGTCAGCTGGCGTGTGCCAAGGGGTTCCCTGTTCTCTGTCTTCACCTGATGCTGTGCCAATATTTAATAGTTCTGATGGGCAAACAATTTGCTTCCTGTGATCATTTGAAAAAGGCACCCTTTAACGCTTGTTTTTCCATCTTCCCTCCTCCTTTCCTTGTGATTTGAGATGTGACCCTTCGCTTTTAAGAATCATCGAATGGTTTGGCTTGGAAGTGACTTTTGAAGGTCATCCCCCTGCAATGACCAGGGACATTTTCAACTCAATCAAGTTGCTCAGAGCCCTGACCAAGCTGACCTTGCATGTTTCCAGGAATGGAGCATCTACATCTCTCTGGGCAACCTGTGCCAGTGTTTCACTGCTCATATAACATTTCTTCCTTTCATCTGGTCTGAATCACCCTTCTTTTAGTTTAAACCATCCTCCTTGTCCCATTGCAACAGGCCCTACTGTCCCCACTTTTATTATAAGCCCCTTCTACTACAAAGAGCATCATAAGGTGGGGGACATCATCCCCATGTCCTGAATCCTTGGTTCTTGGCTCTGGGGGATCTGCTGGTTGGCAAGTCTAGCACAGAGGTCAGCAGGCATGAGAAGACTGGAGTAACTTTTTCTCCTAGTATCAAGGACAAGTAAGGCTGCATTGCTGCAGGTGGTCCTTCTTTACCTTACACACAGATTTCAGGGTTAGCAGGCAGTGCCTTTCCTATAAGTCAATAGTGATCTCCGCATATGTTTTTGCAGCTCCTGTAAGCTCTGACTCACTGGTCCAATGGGATTTCACTTCTGCTGTTCAGAAGGTAGCTGTGCCCACAAGGCTGTGAGCCTGAAGAAACCCGCTTCCCTGGGGGTCATCATCTACTTAACATTTGATGAGGTTTTGACTCAAGGTACCTCTGAGAAGTACCCTAGAGAGCTGGGGCCTTCCTCCAGCTATGGCTTCAATGTAGTTGCAAGCGAGGAGCAGGCATTTACTTTATAGCATCAGTGCTTCAGCTCCTGCATCCATGAATTTGGTATTAATCTTTTCCGGCAGCCATCTTTTCCATCCAAAGTGGTGCAACATCTTTCATTCAGGCCCTTCTGATTTAGTTTTCACCATGAAGGTGTTTATTCCCCACAAGGGAATGGCACAGCGCTGTGCCCATATCTAGGCAAGGTGGCTTTCTTGATATATTCTAAGAGGAAACCACAGTGAGCTCATAGCAGCTGGGCAGTCCTCTATACTGCAGTCAAAACCAAAATTCACTTCATTTTGACAAAATCTAGCCTTCTAAATCTGTCAAAGCTCACTTCAGAAACTCCTCATTGTCTTCCTCCACTGGATCATGGAATCATAGAACGGTTTGGGTTAGAAGGGACCTTAAAGAACATCCAGTTCCACCACCACCTGCCATGGGCAGGGACACCTCCTGCCAGACCAGGCTCCTCAAGGCTCCATCCAACCTGGGCTTGAACACTTCTAGGGATGGGGTAGCCACAACTTCCCTGGGCAACTTGTGCCTGTGTCTCAACACCCTCATCGTGAAGAATTTCTTCCTAATGTGTATTCTAAATCTTCACCCCTCCAATTTAAAGCCATTCCCCCTCATCCTATCAGTGCATGCCCTTGCAAAAAGTCCCTCCCTAGCTCTCTTGTAGCCCATTCAGTTACTGGAAGGCCACTATAAGGTCTCCCTGCAGCCTTCTCTTCTCCAGGCTCAACAACCCCAATTCTCTCAGCCTGTCCTCATATTGGAGGTGCTTCAGCTGTCATCAGATCATCTCCATAGCCCTCCTCTGGACCTGTTTCAATAGGATAATACCCTCCTGCCCCACAAAACCCATGATGTCTGACCTGCAAGGACCCCAACCACAATAATCTGGTGGAACTTGAGCAGTTAGGACAGGCTCCCAATATAAGGGACCAGGCTGTGCTGGCTCCAAATACCAAAAACACTACTCTTCCCCTAGTCTTATGTCTAATTTTTCAGTTCTTTGGGTTTATTTCTTTTTTTTTTTTTTTTAAATCCAGAGTCAATGTAGTGTCAAGTGTTGTGCAAATGCTAGCATGAGAGCTGTGGGTTTGCATCCCCTCGGGCCAAGGAGGGAATTTCTCACACTCCCTGGGTACCTGCCCTCCCAGATAAATGCTGGAAAGACTTTACACCTTCTGCCCCTCAGAGATGAGTGTCTGAGTGTCTGAAATAGCTGACAGGACAAGTAGTTCTCCCTTGTATTTTAGCTTTGAAAAACAAAGCTGAGAGAAAACAGCGTGTCTCCTTCCCGCAGTCCTGCTAAGCAGATATGATATTTTCTCCATTTTAACCTACTTGCCAAGTCATTTTCCCAATATCACTCAAGTAGTCTGCAGTGTCAGAAAGTCAAGGGTTGTAGTCACACCTCTGCAGTGTCTTTCCTAGTGTGGGTCTGGAAATGGGATCCTCTATTCAAGAGCAGATATGCTAATGATGGCTGGAAGGAGTGGCTAAAATGTGGGAACTTTTCCTTCACTGTCATGTATCTCTAGGAACAATCTGGGACAACTCTGTTCTTTTTCATGATGATTATATGTCATCCAGCCCCAAAAAAATTATCAAGCCAGTGTTTCATTGCAAAGGACGTGTTTCAAAAACTATGATGACAGGGTCTAAGTAAGGGTTGGAAGGGACCATAAAGATCAGCTTGTTCCAACTCCCCTGCCATGGGCAGGGACATCCCACAAGATGAGGCAGCCCAAGGCCCCATCCAACCTGGCCTTGAACACCTCCAGGGACGGGGTATCCACAACTTCCCTTGGCAACCTGTTCCTCTGTCTCACCACTCTTGTGGTGAAGAAATCCCTCCTTAAATCAAGTCTAAATCTGCCCCTCTCCAGTTTATACCCATATACTGGTCTTGGGTAGTAAAGAACTGTTTACATGGGAGGGATGTCTTCACAGAGCAAAGTGAGTAGCTGTCCTGGAAATATCAAGCTTCCCTATGCAAAGAAGTCTCCACACCTTCAGGAGGACCACCTAGAAAAGGATGGGCTCTTAGAGCTTTTAGGGCTCAGCTTGATAGGATGTTGGGCCATCTCATTTAAACTGTAGATCACCTAAAAACATTTGACTAGATGATCCTTGAGGACCCTTGCAGCCTGGTATCCTGTGATTCCTTCTAAAATATTATTTGGCTCTTCAAGCTGTGATCAAGGAGACAAGACTTGCAACTTTGGCTCCTAACACTCGTGGAAGTGGGTTGCATTGCTCTATCTCATAAACCTGCAGTTACCACCAGGCCACTGTGAAAAGAAGGAAAGATTTAGAGCGTCAAGGATGGGGCGGAACGGGGCTCAGTACTACGGTTCAAAGGTGTTAAAAAAGGACTGTGGCTTTTTAAGACTAAAATAAACCATCATGTTTATCCTTCTACTTCACCGCAGTCCTTCCTACCTCAGATCTGGGATATTTACCTGACCTGTGGTTAATCGTTTAGTCATTCAGAGAAAGATTCAGGGAAAATAAGTCACTGTCTGTGCAGCAGAATCCACGAGACTAGGTTTCATACATTAGACAGTTGAGATACTTATGCTGTTATTCATTTGCCTTCCTCATCCCACATGTTTCTGACCATTTGTTTGGCTCCACACCTTCTCCCCACAGTTCTGAAGACATCACTGAATTTTGCATTGCAGGCTCCTGAGGAGATAAGCAGGATTTTCCTCAGGTAGATGGATAAAGAATCAGAAGCACAGACTGACTGAAGGATTTGCCTAAAGTCACATAAAAACACTGGGAAAGCACAAAATCAAATCTTAGGTCATTTCATCCTCAGAGCTCTGAATTCTCGTATTGATACTGCTCAGTACGTGGTTTTTGCATTCCAAGATGTTTCTGCTGCTGAGACAGAGTGACCAGAGATTGTTCTGTATGGGACATTCAGGCTCAGAGCTTCACAGACCAGGGTCCTCAGGAAACAATTTCCAGAAGTAACCAGTGGCTTGGGGAGCTCTGCAAGAGGGGGCAGCTTCAAAGCATGGCTAAAGGCCCTCTGTAAGTCTCAGCACCATTTTCACTGTCAGCCGGCTCCCACAAAAGGGTCCAAAATGGGATTCCTGGAAGCACCAGTCATCCAAGTCTCTAAGCCCTGCAGGGAAACTCAGGAGCAGACAGGAACTGAACAAGCTGAAGCCAGAGCTTTGGTGACCTTGTGCTGCACTGAAAACAAAGTGGTTAAAATGCTCTTAAGTCAACATCCCCATGAGGTATTAGTCCCTATTAACCTTCTCTTGCCAGATGACTTTCCAGAAGCTCTCTTCAAGTCATAACGAGCTGCTTGTCTTCTGCTACCAGAACCACCCAGCGAGGAATGAGGCGACCTGACAAATATACTGCACTTTCCTGTTATCTTTGCTAAGTCTCTTGCATTTTTATATGGCACCTTAATAACCCCTCATTTCCATTACAAGTGCATGCTTTCCTTCTGCTTATCTGTATCTCTGTACACTCCTCCTCCATTCCTGCAGCCACACCGCCTCTGGCTACAACCTGGGGAGCTCTTCAGAGCTCAGGAGGGTCAGGCCTGCTTAGTAATCGGAGGACAGTCCTATAAATTCAGAGGTGGCAGGACGTGATTCACGCGGCGGCGTTCTTCCATCTGCGTCAATATTGAACTCGGTGCCTTAAAGTTAGGGGCAGGAGATGTAAACCCAGTGCCCTAATTTCATGGAGTCATTAAGAGATTGGCTGCAACTTTCTCAAAAGGCAAACTCCTAACCTTAGTGCCCGGGGGCCAGATTTCAACTTCTTCACTCTGCCTGCCTACATTCCCCAGGTACTTACTATCAGATACGATGCTGTTTGCTTCCTGTTGTGTGCTGTTAAGTGGTGGCTGCACTCCACCCCAGGGGTGGCTGCATTTCAAAAGTAGACAGGCTGTAAAAGGCATCGGGCTCTTTCTGGGAAGAGGAGAGCAGGGGTATAATCTCTGCTTCTTAAGGCAAATCCTATCAATACCCTCCCGGGGCTGTAGGCTTTCAGTAATGGCCAGGAGCAGTAGAGAATTTAGGCATCAGACCTGGGATTTAGCCAGATTTGGGTATCTACAACCAAAGCAGTTCTCCTGTAGCCCCTTGTTCAGCTGCAACCAAGTCCTGAAAAATGTAGAAATCCTGCAGACCTTCTGGATGCACTGCCTGAAGCCCCCTGGGTTTAGAATCATAGAATCATAGAATCACTCAGTTGGAAAGGACCCACTGGATCATCAAGTTGGACTCAATGATCCAGTGGGTCTCTTCCAACATGGNACCCCTAAGCCAAGAATACCCCTTTCATCCCTACAGAGGGGAATGCTATCTGCACAAACACCGTGGCCGTAGATGCTTTCTTGTCAGTCCCAGCATGGTAAGGCACAGGGTCTCTCCATGAGGCAACGGCACAGATTACCCAGAGAAGGTGTGGATGTTCCATCCCTGGAGGTGTTCAAGATCAGGTTGGATAAGGCTACGAGTAACTGGATCTAGTGAAAAATGTTCCAACCCATGGCAGGAAGGTTGGAAGTGGATGATCTTCAGGGTCACTTCTAAACCGAACCATCCTATGATTCGATAATTACATACATAGAATTTTCATTTCATTCCATTTGGACAGAAATATCTCATATCCTTCTACATTTTCCTTCATTCCATTTATGAGGTTAGTTGAAGGTTCATAGAGATGGAGACTGCAGCATACCTACTCCAAGGAGGCATATGATTAATAGACAAAGTAATGTCAAATTATCAAAAAGTTTTTGAGAAGGGCAATCAATTACACAAATCTGAAATTTGTCACAATGAATCATATTTCCTTTTCCTCTTTTCATGCTGTATTGCAGCAGCTCAGCGACTGTGATAAGAACAAGCCAATTGGGAACCTCCTTGAAGGGACGTTGCATTCAAGGTGGAGCCAATTTTGCATAGGGCAGAGAGATGGTGTAGATTTCTGATAGTTCCTTCAAGAAGGAATATTTGTGCCTCTATAAATATTTAGAGCTCCAAAAAGAACACAAAATCATATTGCTTTACTATCTTGGGATTATTTAGGTCAGGAATTATATTAAAATATATTTGGTAGGTTTTCATAATTTCATGTCTAGCTGGTATTTTCTTGCTAAGGACAGAGCTGTCAGGTCAATGTTGTCCGTACTGCAGCCCACACACCCAGCTATTTTGTTGGAGCTGCAAAGAAAAAAATCCTATGGCACTAACAAACATCAGCTTAGAATCTACAGCACCTTCCCAGGTAGCCAAGGGCCTGTATCAGGTTTCTCCTCTTGAGCAGAGGAAGGAATGTCTCCCAAGTGATGAGATCTAACCTATCCAAGCAACGTGCTTTAGCCACTACACCTGTAAAATAGAAGGAGGAATAAGAATGATCACCTTCCTCTCCTGTCCATGGCATGGAAGCATATTGAAAGGTCTGAAAATTAGGCTGCAGTGGGAGGAGGTGAAAGGTGTGTCAGGTATTCTCTGGTCAGGCACTAAACCCTCTACCTCTCTATCAGAGGCTAATAGCATTCATCCCACTAGCTTATCTGACTAGCTTCTACAAGAAGCTTGACCCCGCTACAGACACTAGGAGTGGTCACCAGTGTTCTTGGAGACAACATACCGAGATCCCCACCCTTGAGGTTTTGTTTGTGGATCCCATCTGGCCTTGGATAAGTGTAAGATGCCAAGTCCCCTGTCCTGTTAGAACTGGACTCGTCTGTTCATGCTCAAAAGATGAGCTTTCACACAGCTTGGGAACTGTGTGGTCGCCGGTTGCCGGAAGCCGAGATCCTCCAGGCTGGACAGATGCTGAACAAGGGTTTTCAAAATCGTGTGGAACCGAGAGTTGCTTTTTCGGTTTCTAGCCCTCAGTGACTTACTAACCTTATGATGTGCATTGACATCATGTTCCAGGACGTTGCTCATACCTTCAGCTTGTAAGTTCATGCACATTGTGTGATTTGCATATTGTTGTATTTGGGAGTTTTCCCAAAGCGAAGCAGTGCTGCTCAAGTTCTTGCTTAAGCCTTCGGTCCAGGCAGGGCTGCTCTGCAAGCATGCAGTTTTGATTTTCCCCCCAAGAACACGTTGGCTTTTTGGCTTGGCATATTAAACTCTCCTTGCATTAGTAAAGCCTGGAAGCATCTAGAAGCAGAGATTAAGCCAAAATGCCCAAGGAAAGCTCAGATCAGCAAAACATGGTGCAAAGAAGGTTTGAGTCGTTTTGAGGACAGACCTCATCAGCTGATGCAAAGCTCAGCAGGAGCTGGCAAAGCTGCATCAACTGAAAATCTGACCATTTTATGGATATATTCATATTTCAACGCTGTCCTAGCCTAATCTGAAAGACGTTAGAAGTAATATGCCTTCACTGCTAACTCATTTGTTAGGCACGAGGTGAGTTCGTGTGGGGAATGCTGTAGGAATTTAAGAGAGACCAGTTATCAGAATCATCGCATCTTCTCAGAAATACCTCAATGGTTTGAGAATAGCCCCATTCATGATAAAACTGCCATTTTGCTGAAGCCAAAAAGCGCTGCAGCGGTGTTTTCTGAGGTGTGATATTGAACTCCAGGGTCATTTCTAGTGAATGAAGAAACATAATTGAAACCAAAACTATGGGGGAAGTAGGGAAAGAAAATATATTTTGATATACTCCCCATTTGATAAAGCAGCTTACAATGTTTGGGTCTGATATGGCCTCAAGTTGTACCCAGTGAGGTTTAGATTGGATATTAGGAAAAAATTCTTTACTTGGAATGTGGGGAAGCAATGGAACAGGCTGCCCAGGCAAGGAGTGGAGTCACTCTCCCTGGAGGTGTCCAAAAAGCATGTAGATATGGTACTTCAGGACATGGTTTAGTAGGCATGGTGATGTTGAGCTGGTAGTTGGTCTGAGTGATCTTAGAGGTCTTTTCCAATCTTAATGATGCTATGATTCTATGGTTTAATTTTGACATATTGTAGGGAAAAAAATGGAAATCAGGAAAACCAGGCAAATGCTACACTGCCACTGCCTGTCCAGCTTCAGCTAGGATGAAAGACGCTGAAGGAAGGTCTCCACAGAGACCAAGGTTCCTCAGTCCTTAACCATAAAATATTTTCTGCTCAACCCACCCACCTTCCTGAGCCGCTGAGCAGAAAAGGAAAGTTTATTTCCAGTTCCCTTGGTAAGCGAGCAGAACTTTGGATAGATGCAAGATGCCGCATATTGAACATTGTCTCTGAGTTACATAGCGTAGGAAAAAGAGGGTGGACACAGGGTGGAGGGTGGGGACAATGTTTAGTTTAAATAGTGAGGATTGGGGTTTATCTGACCCTTCTGGCATTTTGCTACCTCTCCCAGTGGAGGAGGAAGAGCTGCTTCACCTGGTGCTGATCCCACCACTGAACGTGGAGGCTATTATTAAGTGTACACTTGAATTTTCTGTGTTACGGGAACATAGCCCAGATTCTGTGCAGCTAACACCAAGACTGCAGCTAAAGGTATAGCTACGCGGTGCATTGCCTGCAAAGTACCATACAGAATGTTCTATACAGCCTCTGAAACTGCCACGGCTCCATCCTAAGACCTTAAGATGTCAGGCTGGACATTAGGAAAAAAATTTTCACAGAGAGGGTCACTGGGCACTGGAAGAGGCTGCCCAGGGGGGTGGCTGAGTCACCTTCCCTGGAGGTGTTTAAGGCACGGGTGGACAAGGTGCTGAGGGACATGGTTTAGTGTTTGATAGGAATGGATGGACTCGATGATCTGATGGATCTTTTCCAACCTGGTGATTCTATGATTCTATGAAAACATACTGGCTGACCTCAACGGGCTTGAATCAAGCCTGGTCCTGCCTACACAGAAGCTTATTTCCTATCATAAGAAAATGTCTTTGGAGTAGGTCCAAGTTGGACCACAAGGAAGAGGAGATTTCCCTGGCCTTCTGCCATGCCCTTGGGAGGTGTTCACCAGGCTGATCATATCCACGAGTGGTCACTTCACTAGTTGCTATTCACTGATTTCTCTCTCTCTCTCTTCAGCTACCAGGGAATCAGCCTTTGTCCATGCCATTGCCTCTGCTGGAGTGGCTTTTGCGGTGACCAGATCCTGCGCCGAGGGCTCGGCCACCATCTGCGGCTGCGACACCCGCCACAAAGGGTCTCCTGGGGAAGGCTGGAAGTGGGGAGGCTGCAGCGAGGACGTGGAGTTTGGGAGCATGGTGTCTCGGGAGTTTGCAGATGCTCGAGAGAATAGACCAGATGCCCGATCAGCTATGAACAGGCACAACAATGAAGCTGGAAGGACCGTAAGGATATTTACTTTCAACTTTCTCAATCTCCCTTTAATCTTTTCTTACTTGCCACAGTGAACAGTGGGAGGGAACTGAGGGGAATAACCAAACCATGAAATTATGATACCTGCCCTGTGATAGTTCTTGCCAGGGAGGAAACCTACGAAAGTTCTAAGTAAATTTACCCACCCAGATGTAAATGTCTACCTTGGAGTCAGTGTTCCAGGCATCTTTATAGACAACGGATCAAGACAGACCGGTCTAGGATGGGATTTCATCCCAGCTTGAAGAAGTCATTTGAAATAGCTCAGTTAATGATGCATGAACTGTGCCTGTCCACCTCAACTGGTTGTAGGAAGAAGGTGAGCCATAGAGACAGAGATGTCTGTACTCTGGACATCTGAGGTTGAGAGAGATAGACCAGGGTTTATTGGGGAGGATTCTGCTGCTTAAGGAAGTCCTTTTTAATAGAAATGGAGATACACTGAAGTATCCAGCCTGCCCTTGGGCTGCTACTGGCAAAAAGTGTGTGTCTCCTGCGGGTCTTCTGTCATTTGGGACTGAAGGCTTGGACAGGTCGGGGCTCACAAATGTCATTAGATGCATGTCTTCAGCAACTTAATCCTAGTTTGAGTGCAGCTCTTCATTCCCTGGGACCACCACTCTTCTTTGCAGGCTTCAGGGTGGGAAAGAGCAGGTGAGCATCTCCCAACACCCCTCCTTCCAGTACTTAAAGCGGGCCTACAAGAAAGTGGGGAAGGGACTCTTCATCAGAGAATACAGGTACAGGACAAGGGGGGAAGAGTTTCAGGCTGAAAGAGAGGATATTCATATTAGATATTGGAAAGAAATTTTTGACTGTGAAGGTGAGGCACTGGCACAGGTTGCCCAGAGAAATCATAGATGCCCCATCCCTGTTCAAGGCCAGCTTGGATGGGGCTTTAAGAAACCTGAACAAGTGGGAGGTGTCCCTGCCCATAGCAGGGGGTTGGAACTGGAAGATTTTTTATGTCCCTTCCAGCCCAAACCATTTTTTGATTCTATGATTCTTCTCAACACTCTTCCAGTCCCCAGGGAATATTTAAAGAAAATGAGAGGTAAAGTGACGCTGGTGCCTTCTGATTTAACTTGGACCATACCCCAAAGCCAGTCAGTGTGTTTTCACTTCAAACAGTCACAGAGCAAAATGGACAAGGGACCTGAAAACATAAAGTCTTGCCCTGATCACAGTTGCTACCTTGTACACGATGAATATTTCCATAAGGTGGAACAATCCCAGTGACAGGACATTCTCTTTTTCATCTCAAGAAGAGCCTGTAAATGCCTGAAGCATGTAATCTATGGGAAACAAGTTGTGAAATTCACAAGGCTTCTGCAGATGGAGACTATGCAGCAGCTCCTCTGACATAACAGTATTTTTTTTTCTCATAATGTATATGATATAATTTATCCCTCTGTGGAAGAAAAATACCTCGTTGTAATCTAAAGAGCTTAATGTGGCCTTCTTCCCTCAGGAACAGGTCTTAATGGCCTTAGGAGGACATAGATTCACGGAGTGAGCTATAGCAAAGCCACTACAGTTGCTCTATGCTAGGAGGGAAGCTGTCCTCAGACAGGCTAAGACTTCGATATAAGGTCCTCAAGTGGATGCTATCAAACCCCAGTGGAGTTATCCCCCCTCACAGTACAAGAGAGATGATCTCAAATAGGGAATATAACCCTTTGAAATTAAATAGCTCCAGAAAGAAAACTTGTCCACAATGAAGATGACCACAAGCCATAATGTGGTTTCTTTCCTCCAGCACTGTCCTGAATTATTTCAGGTACCCCAAGATGCATTGCTGGTGGCCCTTGGTAGGATAGATAATGAGATAATGAAGGCTGCGGAGGAGCTGGGTAGAGTGGAAAGAAGGGATTTGACTTAAAGCGAGAATCCCTGGAAAAAACTGAGCTTTGAGCAAACACACCTGTGATCCGAAACCTGCAGAGGTTTTCTTATTGTAAGTCTTGTTACTTGACATTGAGTTATTTTTGGACATTTTACAGCTGTAAAAGATTAGAGAGCAGATGTCACACCATTATCTGCAATCCTACTATTTTATAAAGCACTAGTATTTTCCATTCTCACAACGCCAACCCTCATGGGGTAGCTCTCCCATGCCTCCACGCTCAAGTGTTTCCAGCTAAACCTGAGCCATAGGCAACGCTTTACATTAGTTCCCTTATGAACTCAAACCCTACCACGAGGCCAGCAGCTTTGATTAAGTTCAACGTGGTTATATGAACTGAACATTTTGTGGTTCTCTCTCATCGCTAATTACAACCTCCTTTGCAGCGGGTGGTACTCCTTAAATAACACAGGTAAGCACCTGGTGAACACTAAGGTGCTGATTCATGGCAAATCTTTTGGACTCAGGCTGGCACGAGTCTGTTCACGTACCCAGAAATTTGCTGATCAGTCTGAAAACGCAGGTTATCATGTAAGTTGCATAAGGCTGTCTCCCACCTCAGAATACTGGACGGCAACACCTCAAAAAAATTTAGACTAATTTCCTAAGGGGTAAAAAAACAAATAGCAAACTTCCAGGATCAATGATCACCTTTCCATTTACTCCAGAACAATGTTTTATGTTGAAGTCTGAGCCGTTCAAAATCAAAAGTTTGGATCCTATGGTTTTTTTCTTTGAAATGATTTTGGAAAAAAACATAAGCCCAGCTTAAAAATAAAAAGATATCACTTTTCAGGATTTTGAACGTAGCTGCAGCAAAGCTAGACCCTTGTTTATTTAAGAAAACATGAAACATGCAGAAAAGATGGAATTCTGTGCTAGATGGCTAGGACATTTCATACTTCTTTAATTTCCAATGGAATAGATGTTTATTTCATTTACAAAGCCATTGTCTCAGTAGGTTTGTGTGTTTTTCTCTGCCTGCATGTGTTTGAATCTTGCTCTTGGGTGAAAGGACTGTGATATTCACACATGAACACTGATAAGTCAGAAAGTATTATCTATAGAAAACTCCTTAGCCCTTAGTGAAAACACTTGGTCGATGCTTGAATTTGGGGTGGGAATCAGACATAGTCATAGAATCATAGAACCATAGAATGGTTTGGGTTGGAAGGGACCTACATCATCCCATCGTGAAGAATTTCTTCCTAATGTCTAGTCTAAGTCTTCACCCCTCCAATTTAAAGCCATCCCCCCTTTCCCTTTCACTATATGCCCTTGCTCATATCCCTCCCCAGCTTTCTTGTAGCCCCTTTCAGGTATGGGAAGGCCACTATAAGGTCTCTCCATAGCCTCCTCTTCTCCAGGCTGAACAACCCCAGCTCTCTCAGCCTGTCCCCATAGTAGAGGTGCTCCATTCCTTTGATAATCACTAAAAGTAAGAAAGTTGCAGAGGTTTTATCTGCCTCAGACCTAGCATCCATGCAGAGCATTGACTAGAGGCTAAGGTGGTTTTTGTTCACTAATGTTTAAATATATTTATGAAATCACTGCAAATCTTTAGGACACTTTGTCTCAACAGTGGAATGCAATGTGTGTGTTTATTACAGACTAACATCTTCCTTTTTCTTTGCCTTTCCTCTCCTCTTTTTCAGTCTATTATTGAGCTCATGCATCTTAAGTGCAAATGTCATGGCCTCTCAGGCAGCTGCGAAGTGAAGACCTGCTGGTGGTCTCAGCCAGACTTCAGGGTCATCGGTGACTACCTCAAGGACAAGTACGATAGTGCTTCTGAAATGGTGGTGGAAAAACATCGAGAATCCCGTGGCTGGGTGGAGACCCTCAGACCCAAATACAACTTCTTTAAGGCTCCAACTGAGAAGGACCTGGTTTACTACGAGAACTCACCGAACTTTTGTGAGCCCAACCCTGAGACGGGTTCCTTTGGGACCCGTGACAGAATCTGTAATGTCACTTCCCATGGGATTGATGGTTGCGACCTTCTGTGCTGTGGCCGTGGGCACAACACGAGGACTGAGAAACGTAAAGAGAAGTGTCACTGTATCTTCCACTGGTGCTGCTATGTCCGCTGCCAGGAGTGCATACGAGTCTACGATGTCCACACGTGCAAATAATGCAGGCAAAACCCTTTACTGGGCTCCATGTGGAGAAATGGTTTTGAGCCTACTTCCTCTGAGGTTGCAGATGTGAGAGAAGTCTACTTTTTTTGATATTAAAAGCAAAAAAAAAACTTTTTTAAAAGGCTAAAACTGGTTGGATAGAATAGGTCTAATGACTTCTGGGCTATCCTGAGGTTCATCTGGCAGTCACACAAGTTACGCCCCAACGATGCCTCCTGTAGGAGACAGCAGTTTTTCAACCAGCGACAACAGAGAAAGAAGAGCATCGGCAAAAGCATGGATTTGCTCTGCTCTCACCCACCTGAAGTGACTCGAGTGATTAAGTGTCCTCTGAAAGACTTATATCTTCGTAAGAATCTCCTTTTCCTTCAGCCAGGCAGAGGCATGTACGTACCCAAAAGGCCAGACTCTGTGTATACTATGAACAACAAAAACAGCAGTAAAAGAATAAGATAAATTAATGATTTTTAAAAAATACGAAAATCTTCCTTTGCTTTTGCCCTGGAACAAGAGAAATCTACAAATATATAATAGAGCTGTAGAGTGGGCAGGCTCTTTGTGTGAACTCTTTAGCATAGTAGCTTCTGCCAGTTTTGGCATAGGACGTGGTGACACCTCCAGAGAGGGAGGGAGGGAGAAGGAGAAGGAGAGAAAGAGAGAGAGAAATGCTGATGGTTTCCTGCAAATGCCCTGTTGGCATAGAGATGATGTGCACGGTACAGAAAAGATCAGTGATTGATACAAAAAGTGAAGAGGACTCGTGTGCTTTGAGAAGAACACAGTACCACAAAGGGAGAAGTTGCTCCAGCTGTGTCCCAGTATGTGGCTCAGCCAACGAGCCTTCCCAGGAAATACGTGGTGCTGAGCAAGTCTCCTGGGGTTGGACACTCCCTGCTGGGTGCAAGACATCCAACTCCTCAGCATCCCAGCTTGTTCCCATAGAGGAAGAAAGGGAAAGTGTTTACCCCTCCCACCTCATTAAAGAACACCAACACCAACAGTGGAAAGTGCACTTAGTCCATCTGTTCTCTGCATCTCACGCAGGCTTCCCCCGGGCACTTAGAAAAACCTTTTGACCACAAGTCTGTCAGGAACGTGACTCTGAAGGACTGCTTGTCACCCATTAATTTACATGACGGTGAACCAACTCACCACCACCATCCCCCAAACTGGAACAGCTTCAGACTTGAACCAAATGTTGTTCCACACTTTAATTTCTACAGCTGTTCCCTTCTCTAAAAATGGCACAGTTTGAAATGCACAGAACTCAGACTCTGAACCAGCCCAGAGGTTTGGGCAGTTTTGGACACAAAGCCAAATACTAACTCTTCAGTGCTGACCCATCTCTGCCATTCACCCCCGACTCCTCGTCTTTGCATGCTGCTCTACTTCTGATTTCAGATCAGGATTGCCAGTTTACAGAAACAGCTTTCACCTCCTCTGTGGGCATCAGGGCATCCTTCAGCCACGTGGGTATCAGGCATGAATATCAGACCATCACCTTAGTATTTAAACCACTGTAACTCTGCTTGTGTTATTCCTGGTCGATATTGGCATAAATGAATGGTGAACCAAGCACGGAGTCGTAGCCTGTTTAGCCTCCGATGCACTTGTCCCATGTCCTCTTTGCCTTACCCACCCCTTTGGGTTCCTGTCTTGGAGAAAAGCCAATGAATTGGGGTTTTTTCTTCCTTTTCAGCACAGAAAGGGAAATGAGGCATGCTCTAACTCCAAGTGACCCGTAAGAGTCTTTTCATGGCAATGTAATTATGGTAGTTCACTATTTCACACCTGGACGTCTTCATAAAGAAATCAAGAGTGCTCTTCTCTACCCATGTCAGCTTATTCCCAGGAACCAAAGGAGGGCGTATGCAGAAAAACTTAATCCCATCAGAGAAAAAACAAGAGGAAATGATGCCTCCAAGGGCTGACTCTGAGTCATGGCATCTCCTGGGTCTACTCCTAGGCTGGTGCAGTTTATGCATCATCCATTCATCTCAGGGCTGTGCCCAAGGCACAAGCAAGATTTGCTTATTGATGGAGGCACTTCTATCAATGCTCTGCAAAAAAAAAAAAAAAAAAAAAAAAAAAAAAAAAAAAAAAAAAAAAAAAAAAAAAAAAAAAAAAAAAAAAAAAAAAAAAAAAAAAAAAAAAAAAAAAAAAAAAAAAAAAAAAAAATGCTGCAATGAAATGAGAGCAGAGACGCAGAAGGAGGGGAGAGGACAAGATCAAAAGAAACAAAATAAATGGGGAGAAAATAAATCAATTGTATCTGCACATGTAAACTTTGCACCCAATGGATGACCCATACAGAAAGCAATAGATTACTGAGAAATATGGACCAATTAATGGATGAATGACTAAGTCTTGTAATGCAGTCTGGGAGAAAAGGAAAATCTGATCATTATGGCAAATAGAGGAGGAAGCCACTACAAGGGGAAATTGCCACAATAATCAGTATTCAAACACAAGCTGTCAAGAGAGCAAACGGTGAAGAAAACCACGTCTGCAGTGGAAGACATTGATGAACTGAAAAAGATGGGACAAGGGAAGATACGTCTGATTTAGCTAATATGATGCAGTGCTACCAGTCACAGCGAGAAATGTTACACATGTCCCATCAAGTGCTTCTGTCAGCTGAGTGGTGTCTTGACAGTAAAGATGCAAAATACTGCAGATCACAGTCCCTGTAAATCCATTAACTTCAGCAGGGTCACACTCACAACTGACTTTTTTAAGCAAGGTTGTTTCAAATTCCAGTGAAGAAATGGGTTGAAGCATTTGGCTTCTATGCGCAAGAGCTGAACTCTGACCTCAGCCCATCTACAGCATCCACCATTCCTGCTTTTGCACCAGAACCAAACCCTACATCACCAGCAGGTGAAGGTCCTGGGCAAGCATGAGGGTGAAAAAAAAACCAAACTAGGCATTTGCTGAGCAATTGCCTCTTAAAGTGAACAAACAGATTTTGACTGCAGCAATGGAGTTTATTTTGTCTGGTGTGTCATCTAGTCCAAGCTATTTATCTAGTTTTCTGCTAGGATCAATTGCAAGAAACAAACAAGTCCAGAAGGTGATTCATTACAGCCTAGGACAGTTTCAAAACTATGTTTGCTAAATCGCCCTCTGGATGTACCTCTTTCTATCCTCTGACTTAAGCTGATGAGCTCATACCAGATGATGAGCTCTTAGATGGGGACAGTCTGATGACGTAAAGTCCACCATGAGTCAAGGAGGTGAAACCACAATCTGATCGTCAGCTGAGATGGGCTGCAAGTTGTACAATTTCATTCAAAGCTGGGGTCAGGCTTAAAACAACTCGGTGGGGATTTCCACTACGTTCAAGGGATTTTTAACAAAGCTTATGCATACTTGTTTGGGTTTATTATGTAATCAGTCATCATCCACCATGATGATACAATGTAAGGAGATGAGCAGCTGCTACTAAAGTAAATGAAAAATGCTTGTGTGAATTCTGTTAATCACCCAAAGTGGATCTGAGGATCCTAGTCCTGGTTCTGATTTCCCCCCATGAGGAGGGAAGAGGGACAGCCTGCTAGAGATCTGGGAGCATGCTGAGTACAGATGTTAGGCTTGCATCTGACCCCATGGCTTTGGAGAAGGGACTTGAGCCATTGCTTTGTAATACATGTGAGTACAGGAAGTGTCTTTTGAAAGCTAAGATCTCATTCCATTCCCTGCAGTAGAAGTCTCAAGGGTTGTCACTGTACTGATATGAAAGATTGAACCAGTAATGAATTAAATGCCATCCCTCCCTATATATCTTTATGGCTATGTTAAGCCTCATTTAGGAGATGGTAATCTTCAGCCTCAGGTTCTCCCATTCTGTGAAAACAGTGAGACCTTCCTTATGGAGGGTCTTAGAGTTTCACTCAAGAATATAAGCATGTGGTGACGTTTCATGTGCCCTACAATATCCCTTTTGGGCTCCAGCTGTTTCTTCAATGACAAAGGACTCCCACAAGTCTTAGACCTGAGCAGATGTATTTTTGAGACTGCAGGGTGTTCAAAATGACACAAGATGCCCATGTGTAGACAGTTGAATCGTGCGTTTATCTGGAAATGGCTTTCTGTCAAAACTTCCTCTCCCCCTCAGTTGAGTTGTGTAACGCATCAGTCTATAGTCAAAAGGAAAAGATCATTGTTTCCCTGGCCAACTCAACCTCCATGATTCATGGTGCCCTTCCCTTCAGTGCTCACTTCTGAAGAGGTCTGTCCTCAGGCAGACAGTTTGTATGAGGGATGTGCCTGGCAGTACCAGGGAAAAGGTAGAAGATATCATCCAGTCAACTAAGATGCAAAATATAAGATATTTCCATATTTCCATCCTCTTACATGCTGCTATCTAACCTTTCCTTTAGCTGAACAGATGGGATTGAGGGGCCCCATCAGTTCCACATCGACCTCATTAAAGACAGTGGAGTTACCTGCCAGGGGTGGATTTGGCCTCATCTCTTTTCTTTCTATGAAAGAAATGGAAACTTTAGGAGTTTTTTTTTTTCTTGTTTTGGTTTAGTTTTAGACTTTGCGGGCTTCTCTTTCTCAGGGAAAAGATAAGTATGGGGAGGGAAATGCATGGCATTTTCTGTTATGTGACCCCTGACGTACCTCTTTTGGCTAATTGTCACACGCAGCATTGACAGTGTTCTCCAAAGCATTTTGAAGTCTCCAGAATTCTTTCCACTCCTTACGAAGGGCTTCATGTGCAGAGCTAAAGCAGTCCGGATTTAATCTTGGGAGGGGGCTGCAGAGACAACCACACCACAAAATGGAATATGGTACAGAAATCTCTGAGTCAGCGCCAACCACATCAGCCCTGCAGACAGAAGTGCTATAGTCTTAGCTGAGCGTCGCAGGATTCCTGTATTAGCAAACCTCAGAGAGCAATTTCTACTGCCACTCAGCCTAAAATTTTTCTGGTGTTTTCAGTGTATTTGGATATCTTACCACAGATATGTCCATGAATTAGTACACAGTGATTGTGTGTGCTCCTATGCTCATCATCTCCCCCATCCTTAAATTGAAATACAGGATAAACACCATGAGTTTTGGATTACTTTTTTTGGCTTCACAGAGAGGTTTCAGTGCTGAAATTTTGGAGTTTAATGTTCCTGGAGATATTCAGCGTTAGAGAATGAGCGCTCTGCGGGAGCTAGGAGTTTCGAATCCAGTCCTAGGTTCTGGATTATGGAAATTACTCCAGGCTCCCATTGATACCTTAATGATACCTTAATGATTTGGGAAGATAAAATGGGCCCAAGAAAAGGCACTGAATCAAACTACCCTGAAGACACCAGCCATTTCACCTGCTTAAATAGGTTGCCCACAGGAAAATAACTCCTGGCTCTCCCAGAGACCTGCTCCAGATCTGAGGTTGCCAAGAAGGAAACGCTCAAGTGATGTAGCAAGGGAGAGGGATGTCCACTCAGATCAGGTGCCCAAGCAGCTCTTTGGATAAGCAGCAGCAGAGAGAGTATTAGAAAACAGGAATAAAAATGGGCTGGGTAAAAGGAGACCTCTTCTCTTCTGCATAGCCATGTCTCCTAATTTCTACCTCCCTTCAAGCTAAATCTTGGCTGTTATAGTAGGAACTTCTTAATGTGAAAGAATCTCTTCTAGATTTCTCCTCTCTCTCTTCACAGCTACCAGGGGATCTCACTAGCTTTTTGCTGAATTGTTTTCTCTGTGCATGGCTTTGTCCCAACATGCTCATCTTTCCTACCCTCTCATACGCTCCAAAAAAAAGCTACTGATTTACAGTTCATCACTGCTCAGCAAGAGGACAGGTCCCTCCATTGACTGCTGTGGGGCACAGATACTTCCTTTTGATGGTAAACCAAGGCTCCTTTGGCTTCTATTTTGAGAAAGGGTTTTTTAGTCCTCATTTCTGCCTTTCACTGTTTTCAGGGACTTGGAAAAGTTATTCTGCTCCCACTATGCTGCTCTTTCCAGAGGTGTCTCTGGAGCATGTCTACCTTGGATGAGCATATTTTCTTAAGAAGAAACAAGAGACCAATAATTAATTCCCACCCAGTGATGGGAAATCCAGAAAACAAATTGAGATCCTTAAATGCAAGTATCTGCCAGTGAGCTAGATGCTTAAACTTTCAATACAACTCCATTGATGGCCTCTATTTGCCTAAACAAGGCACCTAGGGCTGAACTAAATTATTTAATATAGGTATCTAGAGCCATTTGAGATACTCCAGAGTACCCCACTGGCTTCTAGAAGCTACTCTGGAAGAGTGTGGGCTTCCCTTAAGTCCCATGGTGTATCTGCCATCTCTGTACTGATGCTTCAGAGACCTCAGGGCATCTCAGATGGCAATAGATGCCGGTGCGTAACTCAGTTGAGCTCCTAGTAAATAAACAATGGAGGCTAGAGAACAATTCAGCTGGCCAAATGTGAGAGTCCACTGTAGGGCAAGCTGAACCACTCTCTAGGCTTCACTGACTGTGCTGACTAGATCTCCATCAGATGTGGATGTTTAGATGTGTAACTCGGAGGGTGACACACAGTTGTGAACATCTGCAAGTGTGTATCTTAATCTAAGAGCTGGATCCCACTCCAGAAGCTGAATTCTCATGTCTTTAGAGTCTTAAAGATGGAAAACTGTGTACGGGCTCAGTTCTGCTCTCACTTAAAGCAGTAACAATCAGGAGGCATCATGGAAATGCAGGACTTACAGGTGTATCAAAGGAAGGAGAAAGTGGACCTATTCTGTAAAGGTAATTACTAGAACACACTTTACTGACTGATATGTAGTGGGTTTGACCCCGAGGGAGCAGCTCTGCTCTTCCTGTTGATAAGCCCCTAATGAAAATGGACAAGGCTCAGCAAGTGATCTACAGGCAAAATCCTACTGCTATGTGAACACCATCCAAATAGAGAAACCTCCTGAACCATATCAGTCACAAGGGTCTTTTCCACATGGATTGATCTCTTCCTCTGTCTTTGTAGACCTTGCTTTTCTTATGCATGTTCTGCAGATCAAGAGTGGTTTTCAACAACCCTACATGGAAGTGGGGAAGGTGTGAAGAGATGCTTTCTTCATTTTCTTTTCTTTTCCAAGTTTCTTATTATTATTTATTAGTATTTATTTATTTCTCACCACTCATTCCACTCCACCAAAAGTCCTGAAGGCACGTCTGATGCAGACGCAGGCTAGCAAGCAGCTGATATCACTCATATTTTTGAGGAAAGGCACCATCTCGTCAGGGCTCCTTCTCAACATGCATTCGCCATCCGCTGCTACCACTTGGAAAGCACAATAGACCTCAGTCTTTGTATGGCAGGCTCCCAAAACCTCTCAAGTCCACCTGTGTGTGATGAAATCCTCCTTACTGAGAACCCTGGTTCCCACTGGTGCGCATTCCTCCCGGCCTGGTTGACCCACTGCCCATTTGTCCCCAGCTGACTGCAACTCAGCTTTACACATCTTAATCTCGGTGGAGACCCACTCAATCCGTCTCTTATGACACTGCTTTCCATCACTCCCAGGCCAAAACCTGCTCGAACAAGACCTGCTGTAGCTTTGGACTGTCTGACAAGCCCACCAGCAGTGTGGAAGACATAAAACACAGCCCCATAGCACCCCAGGGGATTCCCCTGTGGTACGAAATATGCTTGTCCGGTAGTCAAGGACAAGTATCTTCTTGTGGGTGGGTTTTTTCACTGTTGCTTTCCCTTCCCACAGACTGTCTGCCTGATTACATCGCCTTCTTCAAAGCTACATCACTGTCTGTAACCCTTCCCCAGCCTTGCCCCTGCCCTCACCCCACCTGAGCACCCCTTTGTACAGATTGCATGTATGATACAACCTGAAATTCCAAAGCTATTGTACAAAGTAGGATTGTCACCTTTTTTTTCCCCCTCAGTATTTTGTTAAGCCTGATGATTTTTTTATGATTATTTATTTTATGAATAAATGTATATATTAGTAAGAGTATATATTTGCGGAAATAACTCATCGGGACAGTGTTGTTGCTCTGCTATTGTGCTTGTGACCTCATTGGCTTTTTACCCTGTTTTCTACTGACAGCACACTAGCGATGTCTTGTAACTGTTTTTTGTTACCAGTTAAGTTTGATAGATGTGTTTTAACTTTATAATGAAAATTAAAAAAAAACCCCATTAATTTTAACCTGTGTTTGGGTATTTTTTCCCACTCTTCCACAGTTTTAATGGGAAGGTTTTTCATATCACAGGCTGAAATACAGCTGGGAAGAAGTAGGGAGTAAATATGTTTTCCCCGTTTAGGACTGAAGTTATGCACTTTGGAAGAAGAGAGGTCCCCTGAGTTAGCACCTAGCTACTGTGGTAAGTGACAATCCAGTTAGGAGTAAAACCTGTATAGTTTAACTACCACAAACCACTTTCTCAGCTGAGCATCACTAGGTCAGAGACCCAGTATCCCTCCAAGAGTCCAGATGCAATGTGAAGTGGCCAAAAGACATATATCGTGCTTCAAACATGGGCAGGACATAGACCAACCACATGGATGCTCACGTCTGAGAGCTCACTAACAGCTCGGTCTGTGACTGCTATAAATATTTTTTCTCTAAAGCAAGAAAACCCAGCATGGGCAAGAATTCACTTTGCAAAATGCCCCTGGAAGGCTATAATATTTTTGTGTTCGTTCAGCCATTTGCTGCCATTTTCTTCCTCTATTAGTCTGACAGCCTGCTGGGCACAGCCATGCAACAGCCAGGACTGTAATCATGCTGGAAGAGTGCATAGATTGCAGGGACTGAGCATCAGGATATAATTAGGGGGAGACATTACTGACAGGCAAGATGGGGGACCCCATGTTGTTCCTTTCATTGGAATCTACCCTGACTGACCTTCCATCACACCTACCATTAGCCAGCATGGACTGTGTGCAAAGAAATCTGCTCCCAGAAGAAAGCCTGCAACAGCCTTTCCATTCCTCCAACCTTAGCGAGGAAAGGCATCCTCATGAAATGGGCTCATTTGATTCAGAAGGCAGCATAACTTCTCTCTGACACTTTTAGTTTGACTGGATTGCCTGCAAAGGCAATGGGTTGGGTGCAGAGGGGATGGGTTGGCTACAGAAGGGATGGATTGGCTACAGAGGGGATGGACTGACTGTAGAGGTGATGGGTTGGCTGCAGAGGGGATAGGTTGGCTGCAGAGGGGATGGGTTGGCTCTAGGGGTGAAGGGTTGGCTGAAGAGGTGATGGGTTTGCTGCAGAGAAGTCATCTGCAGGCAGACAAGGCAGCATCTCCAGGTGCTCTGCCCCCATTCATTTCCCAACCCACTCATACAAATAGAAACAAATTAGATACCACAGGTCTTCTTATGGCCTCTGCCATTCACTTACGAGAGATCCAAGTCACACAGCTTTATCCCTCATAGACCAGGTATCTCATCTAAGCTCATCCTTGATGACTCCGTTATAGGCAATTGAGGGATTTGAGCACGTCCAGGGATTTATCCCACTTATTTAAATTATAGACCTTAGTTGGTATAAATCACCTTCTGGAGACATCTGGTTTTCTGCATATTCCAAATAAGAACACCTATAAACAAAAAAAACCCCACCACTTTTCCTGTTGAAAAAGACTAGGAAGCAAGTAGCACACTGTGATGTCCCAGACAAAATATCTCCCCTGCAAATACACACCCACACCTTGATTTGAATGACACAAGTCAAACACCATGGAGAGCTTTCAGCATACCGGACTCAACACATTTTCCAGAAATAAATGATAAACATTCTTATTAAAGAGCACTCGAGATAAACTTATTTGTCAAGCTGTGTTGCCTTCTTCACCAGGTTTGAGCAAGAGACTTTCCTTTGTCTTAAATAGGAAAAATCATGAAATGAGTGGATATATCAGTCACTCTTACCTAATGGATGTTAATTAACCCCTACAGACTTTTTATGAACTAAAGCAGAAAGTCTAGTGTTGGTAACTCATCGCTGCCTCATGGCTTGGACTTTTCACCATTAAGGAAATTGTAAAGTCCTCTGTTTTGCAGAAAAATGCTTTTAATTCTTTGTGGCAGCACAACCACCTAACTAAGGTGACATTTAGCTGTAGCAATGGACCCTGCTCATGACAACCAAGCTCATAGATGTCACCTGCAACTGTTCCACTGTGAAGTGGCAGCTACTCAAAGCCAAGGGTCTAACCTCATCACTCAGCGTAATTGAAGGGTTGATGTGCACATGGGCCTTGATACAGAGAGGTAATTAGGCACCTAGTTTTCTTGAAATCATCAGAGTTGAGAGCTCAACATTTCTTTGAGGAACAATGCACTGAACTTGGCCAAAGGTTTGGTTCCCAGCAAAGAATCAGTACTGACTAGATTGCTCCTAAGCAAAACGATGGCAACGTTCTCATGACACATCACTGGTAGCACTACAGCATTTCTCCTGACTGCTTTGCGTACACAGGCATCCCAGCCACGTTAGAACAGTAACTCAAACCTGTCTGGGATGTTTCAGACCCTTAGCACATGTGCAAATCGGTCTGGGCATGCAGAGTGAGCCCAAGACTTCTAAGAGCCCCCAAAGTCCTTTGTCAGACCAACCATAGTCAGACAAATATGCACGTGAACAAGGTACCGAAAGCCTCCACAAACCTGCAGACTTGCCACACAGGCTTCACTGATTACAAGGAGTGGGATTCAACTCATGGATTCAAACACACAAATGTAGATGCCCACAGAACCACAAACAGGCATATCAATGCCCTCAAGGAGTTTTGATCTGGAGTATCCTGCCTGTCCTCCAGGTGTTGTTCCAGTACTGCCATTGATCTCCTGTGTCATGTCTTGTAGCTCCAGGAATATGTCTCAGGTACCTCAAGACATGTCAAAAGGCACTTTAGTCAAGTGAATTGAGCCCAATTTGCCTGATTTTGTGGTCTGGCTTTCAAGTTCCCATTATTGTTAGCAAAGTCTAGAGAGGGAATAATCTTGCTGTAAGGTCTGAGTGCTACCTTAGATCACTTAGGTCATCTGCAATGTCATATGGGGTTGTTCAGCTTGAAGAAGAGAAGACTCAGAGAAGACCTTATTGTGAGCTTTCAGTACATAAAGGGTTAGAAGGAAGATGGGGAAAAAAGGTTGTAGCAGGACCTGTAGCAATAGGACAAGTGGTAATGGTTTTAAAGTAAAAGAGGAGAAGTTTAGACTAGATATTAGGAAGAAATATTTTACGCTGAAGGTCGTGAAACACTGGAAGAGGTTGCCCAGACAGGTGGTGGATGCCCCATCCCTGGAAAAATTCAGGGTCAGGTTGGATGGGGCTCTGAGCAACCTGTTTGAGTTGAAGAGGTCCCTGCTCACTGCAAGGGGGCTGGACTGGATCATCTTCATGGGCCTTTCCAACCCAAACCATTCTATGATTCTGTGATATGGGCTTGACACATATAACTCTCCAGACCCTTTAGGAGACCCATACCCTTCTTGATCAGCAGGTGGATACCCTAAGGAAAAACCCTAAGATACCTTAGCTGGTACTAGACACCTGTGTTTAGGCAAGCACATTGAAACTTTGATCTCCACTGGTTGCAATGGGAGCTAAGACTCTAGGAGCACATGTAGGCAGCGCACTACATATTCTGCATAAATTCAGATGTCTTAATCTGCAAGTTGAATCCCGCTTGAGCAATCAGTCCAATACAGCATCCTTTGAAGCTGCGAAAACCAGCTGAAAGCAATTCCTGACCAGCAGCTAACCAGGCCATAAAGAAATAAGCTGTGATCCAATATAATTTGAAAGCTTTACCATCTCATTGCTACCCAGCCTGGCTTTGGAATTTGCTTACTGATCTCTTTCATTTGCAGGTGTGGATTTTTTTTTTTTTTCCCCATCATACAGTCATTTGGAGGCACATAGCCAGATTTGCATTCCACAGGGTTTCAATCCGGTCTGGGATTTGCCTGCGAGTGTCAACAGGTGAAGTGTTAACTAATGAACTTGGTGGTAGTGTTAAGGTGAGGTCAGCTCAGTTTCTCTGCAAGTTGGTTTTGTGCAAAGAGAGCAAGGTTAAACAGACTTTTGCAGTGACCTAAAACTAGATCTGTGCTCTGGACTTGACCTTTTGAAACCAAATTCCATTCTCCCTTGTTCATCCACATCCTAAGACCCTACATATCATCTGCTTTTTTTTGTCAAAGGGGAGGTACAGCAAGGCTGTTGTTGAGAATGTCTCACTGAGCCTCTGAGCTCTGAGAAATAAACTGGCTCTATGATATTTATTTCCTGAGGTATGTGAAGCCATGGTCTTTCTCAGTTCTGCAGCACTGGGGTGCGTGGGAAACAGTGGTGGTAGTGGTGGGGTGCCAACTTGTTCTAGTGAGAATTTCTTTCATGCACACATCCAAGAAGAGTCTCGAACCTGTTTTTTCTGTCCTAATCAATGCCGTTGAGTTATGCAGGCAGTGTCTTTCATCCCAGGAGCAGTAAAGCCTTTATGCAAAATGGAATAGCTTCAGTGAGAAAAGTATCCCAGAACATCCACGCAGCAAGGACAAGTGGCAGCATATGGAAATCCAAGGGCAAGCCTCCCCTCCCTATCAGACGGAGACTTGAACCTACAGCAAATATCCTGGCTGAGTCACCAGGCATTTCTGAGTGACTGATAGATCCAGCCTGGTCTTGAGCAATCTCACTGGAATTCTGGTTTCAAAAACCTGCTGCTTTCCAGAGAAAATACGCCTCCTCTGAAACTGCTGCTCCCTCTCTGTTTTTCATACTACTTACAAGTGATACACCTAAATTCCGAGTGCTCTTAAAAAAAAAGAAAAAAAAAATAACTTAGGTCCCATTTACTCTTTTGACCCAAGTTCATAGTAGAATCATAGAATCATAGAATGGTTTGAGTCAGAAGGGACCTTAAAGATCATCCAGTTCCAACTCCTCTTCCATGGGCAGGGACATCAGGCTCCTCATAACCTTATCCAACCTGGCCTTGAACACATCTGGGGATGGCGGATCCATGACTTTTCTGGATGTCTGTACTACTGTATGTCTTTACCACACAGTAGCCTTTGCCTTGTCAATGTGAATGAAGATGTGTAAGGTTTTTTTAACAGACTTATCCCTTTGCACATAGACTGTGATGAGACACAGCCCCTTCAGACACCTAGCAGATGGTTTTATCTTCCACACTGCTAACCCAGGCCAGAATAGCAGATCAGCCTTTGAAGGAGATTTCTCTAAGGCATGTTTTCCACAGTGTCAGTTGGGACAGTAGGGTGTCTCAACGAAGTGGAGAGGGCAAGACGAGTAAACAGCCCTGAAGTGGGAAAAGGAAGGACTTGGCAGATATTTACAGCTAAATCGTTAAGCACACTTGTTACAGGTTCAGCCATGGAGTGGGAACACCATCCCCCAAGCCTCGAAGTCGGGGAGAAGGAGTTTGGCACATGGAAGGCTGGCAAGGAGCTAACCTTTGGACTTGTTAATGAATGATGACTGAGTGGTCCTCGAGAGCTCTGAATAAGTTCCCTCGTTGCCCAGCTGCTGTTACAGGCTGGCAAGGACCGCTCGACACACCTCGCTTCAGCAGCAGATGTTGTTCCTGCAGGGAAGAGGAAGGTTACACATTAAAAGGCAGGAGATACTCCAAATTCATACGGAATAAAACACAACAGAAAGGTTGGCTGTGCAACTGAGTTGAATTATTTTTCCTACCTTTTAATTAGGATGTTTCAATATCTGAGGAACACAAGGAGATCCAGGTGTCGTGGTTCTTATGATAGTCTCAATCATAATCATACTCCTTGTCTTGTGATGTTGTCTCTGGTGCTTATCATAGCTGAAGACCATCTCAAGTTCTAGGTGATGCACAAGTACAGATCAAGGTAGTGGACCCTGTCCTAAAGAACATCTGGTCCAAGTGATCTGTTTCTACCTGATCCTCTTTGCATCCATAAGTGATGCTGATGAATAAAACCAGCTTCTAGCCACTACTGTAGGCTGCCTGAGACAGTTTGCCTGCAGACCAAGGAGGTCACAAAGTTGTACATATCAAACAGATGTCTTGCAAGGCATCCCAATGCAAAAATAAAATCAAGTTAGTAATAGTAACGATGTCTGGCTTAACTAGAGAAAAGCGAGGTCCACTTTTTAGCGTCATTTATCCAATATATCATGTCAAGGAAATTACTTTTTTCACTTGTGGCTTGGAATTAGTTCAAGCCAATAAAAAAGTTACAGTTCTGCTAGCTCACCAAGCATGTGGTTATACCTTGCTGGCATAAAGAAGGTGGGAACTGCTCTGTAAGCAGAGGCCATAGGGTACAAGCTGGCATGATCTGCAAAAGAAATCCTTGGAGCAGCTAAGCCTGGGGAAACAACAGGGCTGAGAAGTGCATATAGAACAAATATCCACCATTTCTCATCATATTAAAACTAGGAGACATCCACTGTAATTAGCCAGTTAAAAAAACAACAGAAAAGAATGTTTCTTCTCATGGGATGTAGCTTGATAGTAGAAATCTCTGCCGCAGGGAGCTGTGGATATTTAAATTTGCCTGAGTTTAAAAAGCTCCTAGACAAAGTTCACTGAAGAAAAATGCATGAAGAGTTTCTTTACGCTCAAAGATATAACTCCTCAATCAGAAATCCCAGCCGGGGGTTGCTGGGAGTTGGGGATACGCCAGTGGAAGTATCACCCTGTGTTTGTCCTGTTCTTCTGCTCTTCCCCAGACATCTGCTCTTGGCCTCTGTTAGAGACAGGAGACGGGGCCAACACAACCTGCTGTCTGATCCAGCACAGCTTATCTTACATTCATTGACATGTTAATGTCCACGAAACAAACTTGGGAGACACTAATATTCTTTCTACACTTTAGGGGGTAATGACTTTCAGGGAAAAGGTGATTTATTCTTTCGATCTGGCTAAAAAATTTGAAAAGGGTGGCCATTTCACCTAACTTTTAAAAGATTAAAAGTCAGACAAATATTTACAGTCAAGAGAGAGAATGGGACAGACCCAGAAAAAGATTTGCACGACCAGCCTTGCGTGACTGTTTTAAGAGATGAATCTCCCCCTAGGGGTGGTTCTCCTCTCTCTTGACTACAAAGCAAAACTGAGCTGACGGACTTGGGCCTGGACATCTAACTTCTAGAGGCATAAATTAAGTCTGATGAAACCCTCCCAGAACTGCAAGCCTCACCTCAAATTTGCAGGAAACTCATCTGTGAGGCAGAACATAGAAAAGGTACCCAAAAAGTACTAAACACTAAAGAAAATGCATCTCTATTTCAAAATTGTTTTCTATGGGCTAACTGGATTTTGGCATCTAAACTTCCTTTGAACCCCTTAGGTTTATGTGCCAGCTCCTGGCATAACAATAGCTCTCCCTGAGAGTTTTAGAAGTCTACAGTGGTTTGCATAGGAAGGAAAAGATTTTGATAATCACAGGAGCTGAAGACTGAAGGCCCCTTCTAACTCAGGAGAAACCTATGGCTGAAGACACCAAAGCAAATTTCATTTCTTACCCAAAAATGGCCTTAATGTAAATCCAGATCATGAAACCTTAATGGGATTAAACTGAACAGAGTCTACTTAGCTGCTGAAGAAGCAGAAGAGGTTTGAGTTGAGTCAGCTGGATTTTGACTTTGTGGTTGGAAGGCATCTAAGTAGTTCAAACCTAGCACTCACCTTGCCAAGCCTTCCTTAGCAAGGATTCTTTCAGAGTTCACCAGTGGTGATGAGTGGACTCCTCTTTCAGCTGTAAAGTCATAGAAGCTATTGTCTTTTCATTTCCATAAGTGAAGGGCTTCAGGACCTGGTTTTAAGTCTGAACTGGAGATAAATTTGAAGAGTAAATTTAAGGGACTGTAGCTGTCCAGGTCCCACAAGCTCAATTCATGCTGCAGTTTTTATAGAACAAAACCACGTACATACTGTAGAAAAAGAGAAAATACGTTGGGACATCTAGTTCATAATCTCATTCTTTTCAGTGTTCATTTGGAGCCCAGAAAGCCAACCATGTCCTGGGCTGTATAACAAGAAGTGTGATGAGCAGGTCGAGGGAGGTGATTGTCCCCCTCTACTCTGCTCTTGTGAAACCTCACCTGGAGTCCTGTATCCAGTTTTTTTTCCTCAGCACAGGAAGGACATGGCTTTGTTCGAACGAGTCCAGAGCAGGAGCACAAAGATGATCAGAGGTCTGGAGCACCTCCCATATGAGGACAGGCTGAGACGGTTGGTCTTGTTCAGCCTAGAGAAGCAAAGGCTCTGGGGCGACCTTAGAGCAGCCTTCCAGTACATAAAGAGAGCCTGCAGGAGAGCTGGGGAGGGGCTCTTTATCAGGGAGCTCAGGGATAGGGCGAGGGGCAACTGTTTAAGCTGAAAGGGAGGAAATTTCAATGAGATATTAGGAAGAAATATTTTCCTGTAGGGGTGGTGAGGCACTGGCACAGGTTGCCCAGAGAAGTCATGGATTCCCCATCGCTGGAGGTGCTGAAGGCCAGGTTGGATGAGGCTTTGAGCAACCTAATTCGGTGGAAGCTGTGTCTGCTCATGGTAGCAGGGGTGGAACTGGATGATCTTTAAGGTTCCTTCCAACCTAAATCATTCTGTGTTTAACCTGCTGTAGACTGACTACCAAGCAGAAGAAAATTATCTGTTCCATTGAAAACTGACATCAGTCACAATTCATGAGGACAGGGGAAGTTGCACTTATTTCAGGTCCATAATCTCTTAGTGTTGGGAATGTGCAATTTCCCCTTTTGTTCGGAATACTTGAAAATGTCAGGCTGACATGATGGTCTCTAACTGTAAACTTCTCAAAATAAATAGGAGGCAAAAGTTGCTTTAGACTCCAGATCATTTCAGTATAGTGTATCTAAAGGACGAAAAGCTTAAGAATTAGCAGTCTGGAGAAACAATGCACGTTGGGAATAAGTCTTCTATAGAATTGTTCTCTCTCCTCTAAATTCATGGTTGGATATTCTTCTTTGACTGGTCCAATTGATCTCAGACACTCTACATTTTGAAACCCCTTCATTAAAGGCCATCTCTTCCATAAAGCTCCTCTGACCTTTTAAGTGACCTTAGTACTAATCTTTCAACAGTGCTGTCATGTATAGCCATGGGCAGACAAAACCCTTTGATTTACAAAGCTCCAGAGAATATTTATTCCAATCTCCTCATCCCAAGGACATGCATTGAAATCTACTCCTGAAGCAGTATCTCTTGAGATGGTGTAAAACCAGCTCCTGGCAGATGTTTAATAAAGACAAGAGTTACAAACTGCAAACGAGTATTTTTTTTCCATATAACTTCAGTTCCAGTTTTGTCTTCCTTGTTCAGCAGGAGCATGGAGAGACATCTACTGGCTGAATAATTTTCTGCAAGCAAACACATTCTCTGGGGCCAAGTCTTTGTATGGGGGGGTGTCTCAAGAATATGCATCTTCAGAGATAACGTGCTCTTCAGTTCATTTGAAACATCATCATGCACTGCCAAACCTCCCACTTCAGTACCAAACTTGCCATTTGTTTGTTGTGTTAAAATCATCCCAAAAATTTGTCTAACAAGACAACATAAATCTTGGACCTGGGAGTGTTGGTCGACAGCCGACTGAACATGAGCCAGCAGTGTGCCCAGGTGGCCAAGAAGGCCAATGGCATCTTGGCTTGGATCAGAAACGGTGTGACCAGCAGGTCCAGGGAGGTTCTTCTCCCTCTGGACTCGGCACTGGTGAGACCGCTCCTTGAATCCTGTGTTTGGTTCTGGGCCCCTCAGCACAAGAAGGATGTTGAGG
>WAAB01001686.1:3733-27233 GCA_013389865.1 Piaya cayana | reverse complement strand
GGTTTTTTTTTTTTTTTGGAGGGGGAAGCTCGGGGTCTATTCAGGCGTTTTGAAGTATCGCCATTCATATCGAGCATATCAATTCTTAATGGTGCCACACACACAAATTGCAAACACGGGAGATACAATCCTCTGGGTTCCTCCGGGGAGGGGGGGGGAGGGTTGTAGGCATTCGGCAGAGGCTTGCAGGGGTTTTGTTGGGGTTATCTCCCCGAAGACCCAGCGGGACGGGACCCTTTCATTGGTTGGGGGCAGCTGGCATTGTCCCCAGGAATTCACGTCTGAGAGGTGACAAGTCTCTGTCATGAAGTGGGAAACGCAGACGTTTGCCCTAGAGTGGATGTCCCAGAGCATCTCCTCTTCCCTGTCCTCACATCCTCCAGGTGCCCTCCTTGGACAAGCAACAGATGGACTATCTAGATCAGTATTTTTGAAAGAGAAAAGAATTAAAAAAAATAATTCTCGAGATTCCTTTTAGGGACCCTCCTTTTCATTTTGATATGCAAGTCTGGATTTGGCTACGAGTTTTCCCAAAGACCATTGCAAAGCCTCCCAAGAGCGGATTTGCAAGGTTGACTCTGATGCAGGTGCACAGCGTGTCTTTTACCCACACCAAACCACACCAGCTCAGGATGGCAAAATACGAAGTGATCCCACAGCCCTTTCCTGCCCAGACACAAACCCTCCTACAACTGCTTTTTTTTTTTTCCTATTGAAAAATACTAAATCTGCTTTAGAAGAGACAAAGGTCCTCAGCAAGGAGTCCTCAACATTATCACCTCCTTCTTCAGCCTGGAGGAAACCTCCGCCTCGTAAGACGTTGCTCATTTCAAGCCCTAAAATGTAAAACTAGAAACATCATTTCAATTAAAAAAAAAACCCAAATTTGAGGAGGGGAGAGGGATGAGTTGATCTGGAAGAAAGAGTGTTTTATTTATCAGAAAACATGCTACTTCAATACATCCTCACCTCATGCAACCTCATCCCAGCTCCTGCAAAAGACCATCTGAACATACAAGACCCAATACTGCGGATGGAGAGATTTGCATAAGCCTCTCTGTATTCATTTTCCAGTATATTTTTGGATAGGAGCTGCATGTCTCCGAGCATTCTTATGATTAATCTTTCCTTAGGATTGGTCTATGTTCATCCCTGCTTAGGCTGGATTTTTTCCTTGCCATCACTGCTGCAAAGTTTATTCGAGAAGATGCCATTAAAAAACAAAAAGAAAAAAGAAGGAAGGACAGGATTTTTGCTGATTTTTCCTGGGAAAAATGAGAGGAAAAAAATCCTCCATTTCTTTCCCTGTGTTGGCACTCGCGGAATTTATTTTGCCCAACTTTTTTTCATTTCTTTTCTGAAAGCCACATTCATCAATGGAAACAATCTCCCTCTCGCCGCCTCCAAATCTCAAGCTCCCCAAACGCTCTGAATATATTAAAGGCAACACAAAAAGAGCAGCAACCCAACATGCAAATTAAATTAAAACTCATTCTCCGCAAGGGGGAAATAAACAAACAAACAAAACCCCCGCAGCTTATATACACACACAAAGAGAAGAGATTTAACAGTTCTGAGGAATTTGGACTGGTTTCAATAGCTTTTCTGAATGGGGGCTGTTACATGACATCAGCACCGATCCGAATATCCGTCATTTCTGGAAGGGAGGGCTTTTTGCAAGTCGTTCATTAAGCAGAAAGTATTTTGAGTAGGTTTCACTTAACATATTTTGGATGTTGCAGAGAGGTCATAGAAAACATCAAGAGAGGGAGCTTTGGCATTTGTTATCAATGCTATTTTCATCATTTCAAGACATGAGTAAGGCACATTTGGTATACAGTTGCACCAGATTTCTAGCTTCACAAACCCCCTAATTAAGATGGCACGATTACGAAGCGACGGCAGCACAACAGAACCCGTGGCTCGCTCACCGGTGCTGGGATCCTATAGCTTTGTACTCTCGCGCGTGTGTCTGTGGGGAGGTTTTATCATGTGAATGCAGAGAGCTGTGCGCGCTACGTGGCCTGTATGGCTGGGAGTGATGCATAAAAGTAAATTAGGGCAGGAGGAATAATTAGCATTGCAGCACATGGAGGAATGACCCTAAAACATCTGAAAACTGTGACTGCTTGCAGAGAGAAACAAAGGAGCCCAAGAAGAGAAGAAAGAAGCAATTAGAAGGGAGAGAATGAGCTGGGGTGTTGAACTACAGATCTGTAAATGGACACAAATTGTCCTGACTTGGTTTTTTTTTCCCCCTGTTTTCCTCACAGGGATGGTAGTTTAGGGAAAACTCATACAGCAAGGATTATATCACCCCTGCGAATCCAAGGGCTGGAGATCAATCTATACATTATAAGGCCAGTGTAGGTTCTTGGATGTTAGTTAAATTCTGATATTTACCAAGAATGATGAAATCACTTTGAGGCGTGATTTAGTAGGAATAGTGATGTTGGGCTAATGGTTGGATTGTATGATCTTAGAGTTCTTTTCCAACCTTATTTTTCCTCTGATTCTGTCAAATAGATGCCTGTGAAGTAACCACACGTTCTCTTTCCATCACATAGGTTTTTGACACAGCACAATTGCAAATTTCTTCTCATAATCAGACATTCCACGCACTCCGATGTCTCTCTGGTATCAAGGCAAAAATCGTGCCTAGCAAAAGAGATGCCTGAGAAGCAGTTCATCATCTGTTTGGCAGACGCATGAGCCTCCAGCCCAAAGAGAGAAGCAGCATTGCTCCATCAACAGGCTGGCTCCAAATCAAACGCACGAGGCAGCGTCCTCAGGTGACAGACAAGGAAGTTGAGAGCAGCACCTTGGCGCTCAAAGAATAAACGCTGACATGGAAAACAGCTGCATCAGTTCTCTGATAGCAGAGCTGACATCCAGCCTGGGCCATTTCCAACCTGCCAAAGCAAAATCTTGTACTTCAGTGGGGAAGAGGAAAGGAGAGAAAGCAGGAGACAGGCAGTAGATTGTATTGACATTGCTGGCTTGCCTTAGGGTAGGTACCCCAAAAGACTCCAGAAAAGGAGATAAAAAATAACTGTTGTGATTTCTGGACATCTCTACCTTTACATAGTGTCCATTGGGCATGACAAGTCTCTTGAGTTTTGCTGCCAGAATATCCATTATCAAGTAGGTCCCAAGCTAACACCAACTCCACCTTAGAGAAAGCCACCAGTGGGAACCAACATGCATGAGGACAATGTGGGACTGATGTAAACCAAAGGGTTTGAGTCTCCAAAGGAAAGCAATGAGGAACTACAGAAAGTCCCTGCAGGGGACAGGATACTGAGCAGGAACATCTCACATTGCCCAATCCCCACTGATCTCTGAAACCAAACTTTGCTGGCAAAGCANGAAAGGAGGTTGTGGAGAGGAGGGAGCTGGCCTCTTCTCCCAAGTGACAGGGGACAGGACAAGAGGGAATGGCCTCAAGCTCCACCAGGGGAGGTTTAGGCTGAACATTAGGAAAAAGTATTTCACAGAAAAGGTCATTGGATACTGGAACAGGCTAGCCAGGGAGGGGGTTGATTCACCTTCCCTTGAGGTGTTTAAGGCACGAGTGGACAAGGCGCTGAGGGACATGGTTTAGTGTTTGATAGGAATGGTTGGACTCAATGATCCGGTGGGTCTCTTCCAACCTGGTGTTTCTATGATTCTATATGTGTAAGTAGTGCCAAAGTCCTCAGTCACGTCTCTTCACTCCAGCTCCCCTCTCCTTGCAATGACATTCACAGCATCTCTATCCCTTCAAGGACAACCTATGAGAGTAAGAACACTCAGGCTTCAGAGATGCTCCCATGCCAAGGCGGCTGTCTAGATGTATCCTTGATGTGTAAAATTAGGGTTCATTGTTAAACATGCCTGCTTCACCTCCCTGTAGCTTGAAACATGAGTATTTTGGAGCCATCCAGTTTTGTTTGAGCAGACCTTTAGATGGCTTTATTATTCCTCTAAATCTTATTTACCTTTTCTTTCCTTCTTCTTCCATTTTTCTTCTTTCTTTATGATAGCGCAGCAATGTCCCACTGCAAGGAGCTCCCCAGATGGGGACATTAGATGACAGCTGTGCATGGCTTGTGTTGAGCTTGCATCCCTTGTTTTCACCCTGACTGGAACCCAAGTGATCCATCCTCAGCACAAATGTTTGTTGTACCAGTGTTGGCAGTATGGATACCTGTTTTTCTCAAGCCCGTTTTACAGAGCTGCAGTACCACATCAAGCTGGATCTTGTCTCACACAAAAGTCCTTATGACCCCTTAATCTCCAGGAGGTTGATGGAGTTAAGTGAAGGGCAGAATCAGACCCTGGGGTACTGGATGGTCCTGTCCAGGCACTGAGACATCTCGTGTGGCTCCTGGATCAAGCCCAACTGAGGTCCCAGGCTGCTTCTTCACACCATCATCCCCACCCCCCTACAATTCCTTTCTTTCCTGCATTTTATGGCATTTCCTAACGTGTTTTTTCTTGCATTGCATTTCTCAAGGAAGGCTGTCTGATGAGCAGCAAATCATTATTAATTCCTCAGGTATTCACCCTAATACAATTAACACCCTGCATGCCACACCCCAGGCTGCACTTCCCAAAGAGTCCCTCAGTCCCCATCTGTCACCACCAGCTCAGTCATGGTGACCAAACCCCAGCTCATGGACCAAAAATTGCATAAGAGAGGGATCTTCCCCTCTCCAGGCAGAGAGTCAAGAAAGATCATTCATCTCTGCTAGACATGCATATTTAGAAACCCTGTTAAGAGTCCATACTCTTTTTATCAAGGTTTTTAAGTGACAGGGTCCCCAGCTTCACATTCACCAAATTAACTATCTTCCATTGCACTCAATAGGAAGCATCTAACCCAGCTGGACGGTCTTCCAGACTAAATGGCAGATGGTAGCCTAGAGCAAGAGTAAAGTGTTTATTTCTTTTCTGGGAAAGCCAATGTAGTTAGAGGAGTGACACTGCCAAGATTTTGTCCAAGCCCAAACTGCCCCTTGCTAGCTTGAGATCTGCCTTTTCCAGGTCAGAAAACCACCCCTTTAGGGTCATTGATAATAGGATTTTTTACAGTTCTTCACCACTGTTGGACTGGGTCTATCTACAAGGTGTAAGATGCCTGTAGGAAATGTGTGGAGGTTTTCCTAAGGAGGACATTTTCATGGGAGTTTTCTTAGCCCCACAGAGAGATTTTTTTTCTCCCTGAGAATCACTGCAAGGGCCTTTGGTGTCTCAGCCTGCCACAGCACCAGAGCAGGGAGGCTGGGTGGTGCTGTCAGGAGAGGAAGAGGTGAGAAGTAGGAAGGATCATGGAGAAAATGGTTGGAAGAGACCCTTGGATGTCATCCTGTCCTTCCACCTCACAGCGTTAGAAACAGCACATGGAAGAGTTAAAAGTCTTCAATGAAAAAAAAACATTGAAATAGAAAATGTCTGCAGGCCTGATTCATATCCTGCAGTGGGGTAAAATGTATAGGTCCCTGGCAGTGTAATGCAGGAGGGAAAAGAATATAGAATCATAGAATCACCAGGTTGGAAAAGACCCACCAGATCATTGAGTCCAAACATTCCTATCAAACACTAAACCATGTCCCTCAGCACCTCATCCACCCATCCCTTAAACACCCACAGGGAAGGTGACTCAACCACCTCCCTGGGCAGCCTGTTCCAATGCCTAATGACCCTTTCCATAAAGAATTGCAGCTCCCAAAGTTCAGCTCACCATCCCTATTTCATCAGTGGGGAAAAAAAGACAGGGAGATTTGTTAGAAAAGACACCAGATGAACTGCATGGTACACAGACTTGATGGTTCACACACTTCTCTGAAATCACGCTCCACTCACTGCCTCGAGGAGCTGCTGATAAATCCCTTTTCCATTGTGGTGGTAGGAGAAGCCAAGGCATGTGCCTGGTGCATGAACCTGTAAATTCTTCTTTTTCATAGCCAGGGTAAAGACTCACTAGGGCATCACAGCTACATCTCATCGCCTGGAGAAGATTGAAGAGGCAGAGCAGCTGAACTGCTTTCCAGCAGCCACAGCGTTGAAACTGGGTCTTTAGAGAGCAAAGTCCAAATGATCTCCTTTGAAGGAGAAAGTCTTTGCAAAGCTGGTTAGTGAATAACAACTTTCTCTCAATGCCACCCAGTAACTCCTACAGGGGAAAGGTAACACTAAAGGGTATCACTCAGCGGGTAGAAAAAGCTGTTCCAGATTTGAGCCATNAACTGCATGGTACACAGACTTGATGGTTCACACACTTCTCTGAAATCACGCTCCACTCACTGCCTCGAGGAGCTGCTGATAAATCCCTTTTCCATTGTGGTGGTAGGAGAAGCCAAGGCATGTGCCTGGTGCATGAACCTGTAAATTCTTCTTTTTCATAGCCAGGGTAAAGACTCACTAGGGCATCACAGCTACATCTCATCGCCTGGAGAAGATTGAAGAGGCAGAGCAGCTGAACTGCTTTCCAGCAGCCACAGCGTTGAAACTGGGTCTTTAGAGAGCAAAGTCCAAATGATCTCCTTTGAAGGAGAAAGTCTTTGCAAAGCTGGTTAGTGAATAACAACTTTCTCTCAATGCCACCCAGTAACTCCTACAGGGGAAAGGTAACACTAAAGGGTATCACTCAGAGGATAGAAAAAGCTGTTCCAGATCTTGGCCATTCAGATTAAAAAAATAAAAATAAAAGGTTTGGGGGGGAGCTACACATGTTGACTGAGCCAAAACCACTGAATCAGTCTCAAAATTGGGGCTGATCCCCTTTTTGCACTGGGAAAAAACAGTTCACAGCCACTTTGCACCAGTGATATCAAGCAGATGAAGAGCAGAACCAGCTCTGTGTCAGGTTGTCAACCAGGCTCTTACTCCACCTTGAGTTTTGCGTCCAGTTCTGGAATCCTCAGCATAAAAAGGTTATCAAACTGTTGGAATAGGTCCAGAGGAGGCCATGAAAGATGATTAGAGGAACCGATCAACTGTTCTATGAGGACAGGCTAAGAGAGTTGGGGTTTTTAAGCCCAGAGAAGAGAAGGCTGCCATATAGTGGCCCACTAGAACCCGAATGGGGCTACAAGAAAGCTGTGGAGGGACTCCTTACAAGAGCATGTAGAGAAGGGCAAGGGGGAACGGGTTTAAATTGGAGGGGGAAAGATTTAGACTAGACAATAGGAAGAAATTATTCATTATGAGGGTGGTGATGCACTAGAACAGGTTGTCCAGGGAAGTCGTGGCTGCCCCATCCCTGGAGGTGTTCAAAGCCTGCTTGGATGGGCCCTTGAGCAGCCTGATCCAGTGAGAGGTGTCATTGCCCAGGGCAGGGGGATTGGAATTGGATGATCTTTAAGGTCCCTTCCAACTCAAACCATTCTATGATTTTATGATTTACACCTGGTTGATAAATCAGGAGCCACAAGACAAAATAGGATCCCTCCAGTCCAACATCCAGTAATGCATCAACAACAGTTCAATAATAAGGAGGAAAATGAGCTCCTGGCCCCTGACTTTGTTCGCAGCCAGGCTGTCCTCAGCTCAGCATCTCTGCAGCTCATCATGCAGCTTATCTTGAGCTGTCCCACTGCAAACCAAAGGAAAATGAGGGCTGTCAGCACTGTCTGTCTGCGATCTGACTAATGGGGAGCCTGGATCCCCATTATCCAATCCTGGATATCATCTGCTGCAGCTAAAGGTGGAAAAAGTCCCTGGGAGGAACTGGAAAGACCCAGAGGATATGAGACTACCACCTCCTCAGCAATGTGGATTTGCTCCAGCATCCCAGGGAAAAAGGCCAGCCTCGGGATAAAGGGACTTGTTGACTTTTAACACCACCAGGCTTGGGAGGGGGGAGGAAGCAGAGAATCAAACCCAGAGGAGGAAAACAAGAGGTTTACAGCCTGCCTTGAAAAGACCTGAAAAAAAAGAGTGACATTCTTGGCTCCCCTCACACCTATTAGCCTAGGAAATGGTGCCCGATCTCCGCTGAGACCTGACTGAGACCAAAGGCAAGTCAACCTGTTAGCAGGTACTTGAGAGAGGGGCTGCTGGCTGGATTGGGCTGGAGGTGTGAGAAGCCCCCCCCCAATTCAGGTTTCCTAATGACCATATAAAAGGGTTGAGGGTAGCTTGCAGGGCAATCAGCTCCCCCCAACGCATCCCACAGACAAAACCCCATGGCCATAATGCCGCTCTCCCCCTGCCAAGGCGAACAGCTCAGAGGGACAGCGTTCCTGCATATCTATACATCCCTACTGCTGTGGCAGGGGCAATTTGAACTGTTTTCCCAAGCTGGGGATGTTCCTCCCATATGTCGCACTCCAGGTCGAATAATTCCACCTTTGATGTTGGCGAGCGCCACATCATGCAGGGGCTGAGATGTCCAACCAGGAGCTGTTAGGGCAGCAGCATCCCAGATATGTGTCTCCAGATAAAGCGAACCCAAACCTGCAAGTTTTGTAGTGAAATTCCTCTTGCTTTCCTGCAGACAAGCTCAGGTCGCACATCTGTATTTCTTGCAGTGAAAACAAGAGCCCAGCAAAGTTACTTTTCCCTCAGCCATCACCTTTTTTTCAACCCACATCCCAGGTCCTGAAACGAATTACAAGGTTGCATCAGTTTAACTGCTGGGTTTGGTTTTCTTTCATTTTATTTTGTAGGGGAAAAGAATCTATCAGTGGACAGTCAAAAGGAAATGGAAATTCTTTATTTCAGCATTTCCAAAGGAAGAGATATAGTTTCTGATCTTCAACATATCTCAGTGCCTGAAGGCAAGGTTTTAAAATGTCTAACAAATTGAACCAGCTTTGTCTCCGTAAGTTTGAGCCATTTTCTTTTGACTAATTTAATTTAAGATTTAAGATTGATACTTTTGGGGAGTTTTGGAGCATCACAATCCTTTTTAGTGTCGTTTTGGGGGTGGACTTCTGTTGAATGAAGAATCCACATTTCACCATAAGGCATCATATTTGCAGCTAGATCGCTCCCACTTGCACAGAGTCCAGGAGGTTTGATCCAGCATTCACCATCTCAGATCTAAATTCCTGGATCCATATTGACCTTCCCGGTGCTTGGTGGAAAGGCCAAGGCATCCCAAGTAACTTAGAAACCCTTTTTCCATCAGTTTCCCCATCCACTGCTCTCCAAATTTAGGTTAAACCTTGAACTTTGGTTAAAAATTATATGCTCTTCAGCACAAGATGTGCCTGTAGGTTCTTAGTACAAAAATGCACCCCTGGTTTTCTCTTCCAGGGAGAGGCTGATGTTGCTCTCAATGATCAGGTTGAGTGGGACTCTGAGCAACCTGATCCTGTTGTAGATGTCCCTCCTTACTGCAGGGGGGTTGAACCAGATGACCTTCACGGTACCTTCCAACCTAAACCATTCTATGATTCTAAGATCTGCAGATCCTTCCATGTCCTAGAGGTCACAGGGGCATTGGAAAGGCCTGCCAAATGGCTAGAAGACCAACCTCTCTCTCGTTCTTTTCTAGATTTCCATCCCCAACCCCTTCTCAAGTCAGATTATTTAACCTGATTTTTCTTCTTTTTTTTTGACTTTGAGTCTTTTCCAGCATTCTCACAATGGTTGACGTTCTTTTCCCTCATTTTCAACCATTCCCTCTCCCATTCCCTATGAAAAGGGGCAAAATAACATACCCCAAGCTTTCCTGACAACTCTTGTTCAAGGCTGTGCATACATACAGCTCCACCGAGCGCTCACCCCCCTCAATTTGGACACAAAAGAGACAGGGGTCACTAAGGTGGTTTTTATATGACAGTCAGATGGAATGTCTCTGCCCAGTGTTAGCACAGACCTGCTAAGGATCCCTGAAGACCTCCCCTCTCCCAGTTACCCACACATACAGAACCATAGAATTATAGAACGATTTGGGCTGGAAGGGACCTCAATGACCATTTAGTTCCAACTCCTGTCGTGGGCTGGCACACTTTCCAGTAGGTCAGGTTGCTCAAGGTCTCATCCAGCCTGGCCTTCAGCACCTCCAGGGATGGGGCATCCATGACTTTTCTGGGCAACCTGTGCCAGTGCTTCACCCCCATTATAGTAAAAAGTTTCTTCCTAATATCTCAACTAAATTTCCCCTCTTTCAGCTTAGAACTGGTACCCTTCATCCTATCCCTGTACTCCCTGATAGGACATATTTTAACCTTCCTTTCTCCTTCTTCAGTCACTTCAGCTCTGGAAATGGAAAGAAGTTCACCTGCACAATCAGATCCCTTGATTTTCAAATCCCCTGGCTTTGTTTCTTGTGATAGCCCACAAGCAACACTTTCTTCTAGGGAAGCAGAGAGGAAAATAAAAGGAGCAAATAAAAGCAACCAAAAACGAAAAAGGGCGCCTCACCTCTCCAGTAGCAACATGCAGGAAGCCTTTACTGAAGCTCTGATTTCAAAAGGAACAGATACTTCTTTCTAAGTCAATCCTGCTTTTTACACCACGACAGCTTTAGCAATTATTTAAGCAACAGCAGCAGTACTTGTGGATTTTCCTCATGATAAATCACACACTTCTGCTTTCCCGGCTGCTTAAATAATTTTGCCTTTCCCTAAAATTTAGCACGACCACTGAAGGCTCTGGAGCTGCACTGAGCTCCCTGTAGGGGGAACACTGTCTTCACGCAGTGACCCGCCAGGTTAGGTGGATCCTTGTTGGCTCCAAGCCCCTACACAACCTCTCCATCCTCCCTCTTTGAGTCTGATGGCCTCACCTGGTTGGTCATCTTCATTCAACCTTTCTGAGCCGAGGAAGCAATATCAGCCCCAATTTTGAAAAACAAAACTACAGTTGAGGCTAAGTGACTCACCCAAGGCCATCCAAAAAAATCTGTGGCATGAGAGGCTCTATCCCTGTCTCTCTCTCTCTCTCTTACAAGTATTGTCCCAAGCTCAGAGCCATCCTTTGCTTGTCTTTCCCAGCAAGTAAAGTGTTGGTGTTTGGTATTTTGGAATACTCATTGTTATAAGACTTTTCAAGCAACTATGGAAGGACCCAGCAAAGCATCTTGCACAGTGTAATGTCTCTCTGCACGCGGCTGGGAAGCCACTGGTACCGAGATGTTGTGGGTCCTGGAAGAACGATGACATCTCAAAAAGTATCTTACATGAAGGTGAATGAAAAGGCCAGTCTACCACAGGGAAGAGGAGAAGCTCCACTATCCCTGTTCCACCCTGCAGCAGGATTTCTACCATGCTGCAGTCTCATGGGGTTTGCTGAGCATCTCCTAACACTTGCACCTGTCTGCAAAACCATGCTTCTTGTGTCCTGGGATCAGTGTGTCAGGCGTCATCTTGTTTTCTTCTTCTGACTTTACATCTTGCTTTCTTCCCCTCTCTCTCTTTCCCCCTAATGGCCAACCTCGATGACCAAAAGGAAGACATAACTTAGGGGACCAAACCAATATCCGTAAAAAGACAATTTACTTCAGTCTTGTGGATTTAAAACCAGCTTCCTGATTTTCCAGAGGAAGCCAATCTCATGGCTGTGGAAAGCTTGAGCTGGGCAGTGACAACCAATGCCATTGTCACCCAAGGGACTTCTCTGGAGGTGGGCTTGCCAAAGTGGAGGTGAGCTGGAACAGGATGACATGCAGACTTCTCTGCTTGACAAGCCTTGCATGCTGCACCATTTACCAGAGTGCACAGAGCCTCTGCTTTCTCCAGCTGTTGTCAGCAAGACTCCTACTGATGTTTCCCATTTTTCCTAGTCGGTCTCCATGTGATGCCTTTTCTTCTGCCATTACTGAATTCAGAGTCACCCTCCCTGATTCCCCTACAGTCTTGTACATGCACCGCAGGAGAAGATCTGAGCTCTGCGCCGCTCAGGTATACAAATGGCCTTTTCAGACGCATCTTTGATGTTTCTTTTCTTCCCAAGAACATCTGGGAGTTCAAAGTGTTTATCAAAACTAAGGGAATTCCGTTGTAATATAGGTGTATGCTTTAAAAAAAAACAACTCTTTTTTGATAGGAGTTGCTGGGAAGGCTTAATCTAACCTCTCATTCCTCCTTGAAACATCAAATAGGAGTTGTATCCTGCTGGCAAAAGAAAAAAAGACAGCACTGAGTTAGGTAAGTCCTCCCTTGGAGACCCTTGCTGTGCAGAAGCAGTGATCAGGCGGTTGTTTTATGAGAGTTCGCTTCGCTTCTGGAAAACTAGTGCAGGATAAAACCATCTCTGATGCACCCAAAAGATTTTGCCAAGGCCGTTCCTCCTTTCCCTGGTGGGGTTTAAGGTCCTGAGCTGAAGATCACATGCCTGACCTCCAAATTTTGGGTTCCCGCCACCCAGAAAAGAACATTCCATCCAGCCTGCTAGAAGCAATAACCCCAATGCATAACATCACTCAGCCATCAGAACGGATGAAAGTTTTGCTGAGATGGAAACCTGCATCTCCCATCAGAAAGGTACAGAAGTCAGACTGAAATTATCTCTGTATTTATTCCTGTTCCAGTAGTTCCCCTATGCAAAATCAGACCATACTGAACACACACTGATTCTTGCTTTGCACTGATTTATTTTGTCAGTGATGGGTGCAGAGGAGAGCTTAGCGGGCATTGACGATGGATAAGATAATGGAAACTGCACTTCAGAGGCTGAAGGTCTTCAATGAGCACACAGTCTTCTCTCCAGCACAGGCCAAAGGATCCCCTCTCCATCAGGTCATGTCCCCAGGCTTTGCATCAGGAGCTTTTCCCTCCCGCTTAATGGGATACCAAACTTTACCTAGTTAAAATCTGGATGTTTATCCTAGCCAATCAGGCTTTCCCAAGCTGCTGGAGAGATACAGGTAGGCTCAAACACCCTCCTGGTGCAACGCTGCTTTATTTCTAGATTGAATTAATCTAGGTTTTCATCTCCCACTCCTTGGTTCTGGGCACTTTCCAGGCAGATTGAAAAACCCTTGGGCAGGCAGAACTCGGTCCCCAAGGAGGCTGCACTGAAGACACCTTTCAACCCTCTTCCTTGGAAAATCAACAGACCCTCCCCCATGGAAGATTGCAAGAGGCTCTGAAGCAGATGGAAGTGGAGACAGAGGAGGCAGGTTGGGATGTGAATCCAGCAAGTGCTTTCGTCAACTGCAATAATGCTGGTACTGCTGCTCAGCTTTGCAAGACACAGGGTATGAGGTTCCATTTAGGGGTCCCAGATGAGTCTCTTCCTCCTTTATGAGCCCAGTCAAATGAAACTGCTCAAGTTATTGCCACCAGCTATTGTGCCTAGGCACAGTTTCTCATTTCTGACCTCCAAAACACCTAGTACCGAAGTTCACTATTTCCTTCCTGCTTTGCAGCTGCTGTTTGCTGCTCATCAAACAGCTCTGCAACCTGCCAGAGCAAAACCCGGTTGATGGTTGTTGCATAAGGAGAGGGAAAAAGTCCCCAGCCCATAAATAAATAAGGAAGGAAGTATAAAAGCTAAAGCTTTCTTAAAGCGATAGCCTGCAGATAAGTATTTTCAGTCACCTCTACTGACCAGACAGGTTATTCGGAGCACTTACAGCCCTAGAGATGACATTTGACATGACACGTACATGAGATGTATCATTTAGGTCACTGTGCTAAAGCACAAGACACCCTCCCTTCCTCCTCCTCTGCACCCCTCAGGGAATCTAAAAGTTCAGGGTCTTTAAAGCTGAATTCCCCGCACAAGAGTTCAGCACCTTTCAACCTTTTCAGACCTATTACAGGAAGAAAACCGGGTGGAAGGAGTGGGGCAGGGGGGAGGAAGGCGGGTCAGGGAGGTTATTTCAAGGTAGATTATTTACAGGCTTGTCTAGAAGCCCAAAAGAGACATTTTACATTGGCTGGAAGGGAGATAAAAGTCACTAGATTGATTCATCTCCAGGGCCAGCAGCAGAGCACAAGGTCCTTCTACAAGCCTTCAATATATCTTTAATTCTGCAATAATCCCTGTATAATTAAGAGAGAAAGCCACAGAACAGGTTGTATCATTATGGGATACAAGCATAGTGGTTTAAAATTAAAACCAAAGAACTCAACAAAACCAGACAACGAAACAAAAACAACAAAGCAGATCAATCAATTCAGCATGATCAAGTTGTCTCAGCCCTCCTCCAGACGTGCTTCAGGCTAGTTTGAGGAGTTTGGCTGGTCGGGCGCTGAATGGCACTTTGGGATGAGGAGGTGCCAGTCAAGTATTAAACAAACCCATGTACTTAGAGCACAGCCTACAACAGGAGGATCATCTATCCATGAGGTTCATCTCCTCAGCCAAAATCCTTTGGTATTCGTATTTCTACCATGTTATTGTCCCTGCCTGTTTTTACATAGCTCTCTGTATCATTCAGTTCAGACGACTAATAAAACTGCCCGTATGGGAAGAATATGGTCCTGAGAGGGACATAGGAAGAGATAAGAATAGCATTCAGAAGTTACAAATGGGTGGATAGAATATTACAATGGACAAACATTCTCCATACTACTAGGAAAAGATTTCTAGGACCATTCCCAGCGATACTTAAAATAAGCACAGGCAAAACCACAGGCAAATGGAGCCGGAAGGAAGATGAAGGTCTTGTTCCTTCTATCATCCACCTGGTGTTTATGTCACTTCCAGAGAATAGTATGTCTGGCTGGAACTGGTTCAGGAGCCCAGAGGGGTGGCAGTGGTGGACCAGCCAGCAGCAGGGACCAGGACATACCTCCTAAGTAGCGTGTCTCAAAGTCCCCCCCTGCACTGGGATAGACAAACATGACAGAGCCTTCAAAAAGCAGTTTAGTGTCTCAGAGCGGTTCAGTTTTTCTATGATTCCATGGTGATCAAGTCACTATGCCTGGAGGTATTTAAAAGACGGATAGACGAGGTGCTCTGGGACATGATTTAGTGGCAAACAGGAATGCTTGGACTCGATGATCCAAGAGGTCTTTTCTAACCTGGTGATTCTATGATCCTAAGCGTGGCTCCATCCAAGGATATTGGAGATGGTGCCAGGAGGGGCTGTTGAGACAAGAATTGCTACATCATGCGTCCTTGCTGCTGCCCACTGCACCTTGCCAACCGTGAAACAAAAGATCTTCTAGCTTGTGAATTATTCCTGAAGTTCTCCCCTCCCTGCCTGAGATCCAAGGAAAATAAGCTTGTGGCCTGCAGGCACACAGTCCGTTTCTGGAAAGTTGGTACAACTCCTGGTACAATTAGCCCTGAGTGATATTTCAAAGAGATCCCTTCACCCTGTCAGAGGCAAAGGTGGTGGAGATGGTCCATACACATGTACGCTGCACCTCAGAGAGGCTCCCACACAAGTGACAATTGTCTCCATCAGTGTCTTTTTTCATGAGGTTCCTCCAACTCCATAGGGTTTAAACCAGAAAGCATAATCCTGTTATCACAGACCTTCTGGTTTGCTCATCCTGATGGATTTCATAGAATGGTGGAATCATAGAACAACCAGGTTGGAAGAGACCCACCGGATCATCGAGTCCAACCATTTTGCTCCTCTCACAGACCCAGATGTAGGATAATGTCCTCTAATAACTATGTCCCATGTTCTCCTAGCTGCAGTTTCTTTAAAATACAGAGTACTCCCTACCCCACTGTATTATGTGTCCTCACAGAGGCTACATAGGTCACAGCTCATGCCCAATGGACAGCGTGTTTCAGAGAGGAACATATTCAAGTTTGTCAGATTTGGAAATCAATTAAAAAACTGGGATTTTCTGCTCTTTTTTTTTCCTAAAATCATAGAAACACGCAATCATAGAATGATTTGGGTTCAAAGGGAACTTAAAGACTGTTCAAAACCTCATCCAACCTGACCTTGAACACCTCCAAGGATGGGACATCCATGGTTTCTCTGGACAACCTGTGCCAGTGCCTCCCCACCCTCACAGGAAAAAATGTCTTCCCCTCCTAACTTCCAGAAAGCTTTGGGAAAAATGAATTCTCAAGGATAGATGAGCATCAAACAATAGGTAAATGTAGGTCTGACTTCTCAGTGTAAATCTTTTCATATTTAGTGCTACAAATGTACACTAATTCCTTGCGTATCAAAGCTTTGTATTTTTCCAAAATAATTTCACCTATACCTTCTGCATAACGGAGAATAAACTACTATTAGTCCAAGGAGACCTTAGAGTGACCTTCCAGTACCTGAAGGGGGTGTAAAAGAAAGCTGGGGAGGGACTTTTTATAAAGGCTTGTAGTAATAGGACAAGGGGGAATGGATTTAAATTGGAGAGTGGATGATTTAAACTAGACATAAGGAGGAAATTCTTCACAATGAGGGCGGTGAGGCACTGGCACAGGTTGCCCAGCGAAGTCAGAGATTCCTCATCACTGGAAGTGTTCAAGGCCAAGTTGGATGGTGCTTTGGGCAGCCTGATCTAGTGGGAGACATCCCACCCTGCCCATGGCGGGGGGTTGGAACTAGGTGATTTTTAAGGTCCCTTCCAACATAAATCATTCTGTGATTCTGTTATCTCTCATGTCGTATGCTTCACATCTGTCGATTCTCCTTCCCTTGACTCCAAGGGCAGTTTGTCTTCATGTCTTTCTACAGCAGTGCTTGCTCCAGTCTTACTTTCCGAAGCCCACTCAGACCCTTGGGAAGAACTTTGCTGACCATCAGGCTTTGCAGCACACCGGGAGCACTTAGAAAACAGCAGTACTGGGAAAAAAAAGAAATGAAGCATTTCTCCCCCAGCCCCCACCCCACCTTGTCCCAACCGATCTGCTGAATATAAAAGAGCACTCGTAATCTAATTAATCTAACCATTGCCTGTCACGGCTGGAAGGCAATTTTGAAAGACTATCGCCTTGTGTTTTACTTCATCTCAAAAGTTAATCTCCTCAAAGCAAAGGGACTTCCCACTCCCCCAAGCCTCGCAACCCTTAATCTTTCTCCTTAACCAGTTGCTGGTGAGTGTGCCTCGGTAGCTAGTGGTAAGAAATTACACGAGGAGGCATCCCCTCCTCCTCTCCTGTCGTACAAAAGAAGAGTTGTGAGAGGAGATGCTCCTCAACCAGCGCTGCTCCCACCACAGAAGGACTTCAGAAGGAGTCGCAGCTCCCTAGCCTCACAGTACAGTGAACCAATTACCCCATCTCATCCATCACCCAATGCTTTGCTGTCTTTTTTTTTTTTTCTTTTTGGTCGAGATTAAAAGATCTCACACACTTGGAGAGAAGAAAGAGCCTCCAGTCCATCTCCACCTTGTCAATTATAAACAAGGGGCTGGGGAGGGTTGCACACTGTTATTGACTTAAGCGCTTTGGAAAGGTCATCTTCAATGTCTGGGCCTTCCCTTTCCCACTCCAAGCTCACCTGGGCCTATTAAGTAGGAATTTCTGGTCCCTCCTGTATTTCATTTTGGGCCCACTGGCACTTCTGAGGAGTAATAGGCAAGGTGGAGAGGGAGGAGGTGGGATGGGGGGGAGGACGCAGAGGGGAAAATTAAGACAGGTAGAGGGGAAAGAGAAGTCATTGACAGACTTCAAAGCAGAACAAAGACCCATCCAGATGTGAATAATTGCTAGGTCAGCAAGTTAATCACAGGCAAGGGCCAGAGTGCAAACCATCCCTGGTCGCTTCACAGGGGCAAACAGGGGAGGGGAGGGACAAAAAGGGAGAGATAAAGAAACAAAGCTTTGATACAGCAAAGAACAAGGCTGAAAAATAAATTTTCCAGGTGATTATGTGAATAATGAGCCAGCCTCTGTTTTATTAAGGGCACACGGGGTCTGTAATTGCAGATGAGCTGCAGCTTGGAGGGCAGCGATGAAAGACGCTGCAACATGTGCCCATCCTCACACACGCCCTCTACTCAGTTCCATGTTCATGCAGCCCAAGAACAGCTCCATCTCACCACCTCAGAGAGGGTTTTTTTCCACATCTGCAACAATGTCTAGGCTTTCAGACCTGAACACCGTGGGAGGGAACGATGAGGATTTTGTTCTTGTGTCTTTGTGGTGAATTATGATGATCGCCTCTAACCAAGGGTTGAGAAGATGCTGGCTCGTCATCTTTGGTTTTGTTTTTTTTTACCCCAGTTCCGTGTTCTTTTGCCACAACACCAGGTGTGTTTATTTTGGTAACACCTTTCTTCCAGATAAGGCCATACAGTTTCACCAGCTACAGACAAAACACCTTCCCACGTGTTTTTTTTACTGCATAAATACAAACCCAACATCTAAATAGCTACAGATATTGCTGACATCTGCATATTCAGTTAGTATAAAAGAAGTTTCCTATAGCAATTGCATGAGCTCCAGAGCAGTAGTGGGTATCTCTTCTTTCCTGTGCTGATTTTTTTGATGATGCTTATGAAAATGTTTATTTTTATCATATATTCTTTTCATAATATCGGACCCCCACCCAAAATTAAATGGCATGGCTTACCTAGGATCTGTGCTTTGCTCTGCAGACATGTGTTTAGTCAGGTATTTTGTTTCAGTAGGGTTGTGACTCTATTGGTTTTTAGAAAGCATGATGCACTGAACTGGTGCTAAAGAAAGAAGAAATGGGCTCTGCCTCTGGAGCAGGTGACAGTCCTATTTGCAGCAGGCTCCCTGTCCAGGATTCAGACAGCCTTCTGCCTCCTGCAGTCTTCTCCTGATGTAAGAGCATCCCCTTGAGTTGTGAAATAATATTTCTTCATCCTCCCCATCAATCCCCTTCCACCCATCATCTCCAGCTTCTGAGCCAGAATCCACCTACTGTTTCTAATTTAGGGAGGTTTGGACATAGTTACTCCCCTATAAGACCCTTCTCAGAACCTTCCTGCTCCAGGTAAAACCTCATCACTAGCACAAAAACTTAGGAAACTAAAATGAGTTTCCCTCTTCAGCCACTCGGTTCTCCATCTGCATCTTAGCCCAAGCAGTTTGTACCAGAGACCTGCCAGACTGCTTTCCACTTGCCCTGAAGACCTCAGCGCAGACCTCAGACCTCTGATCCTTTAAACCAAGCAAGTCAGGTGTTTGGATTTGTAAAGAAAGGGGCAGAGACCCAGTCCCTTAAGGCTCTTCTTGAAATGATTCTTCTTTAACGTGATTTGTACAAGACTACAAGATACTCATAGGGAAGGCAAAAACACTGCGGAGTTACAAAGTCTGGAGGTAGGAATCACTAGAAAAGAGGGGAGTTCCTTATCTGAAAATTATTTCTTGAGAAAGCAAATAATAGAAACATTAATAATTAANCTACACAGCTTTTAAATCCCTCCAGGGATGGTGACTCCACCACTGCCCTGTGCAGCCTGTTACAAGGCTTCACCACTCTTTCAGTTAAGAATTTTTTTCCTGATATCCAATCTAAACCTCCTGAGGTGTAACTGGAGGCCATTTCTTCTTGTCCTATAGCTTCTTAGGAGGAGAAATGTATAAGGTTTGATGATCTAATTTTGGACATCTAGTTTTAGAAAGAGATGTAGACAAGCTTGGAAACATTCGGAGTATAGGGAGAAAAGTGCTGAGCTACTTAGAAAATAAAACAGCTGTAAGGAAGCTTAGAAGAAAGGAATTTGCCTTGAGTCTTGAAAAAGGAGGTTGAAATGAGAAGCACAGAAGCAGAGGGTTTAAGAACAAATATTACACAACTGTCTGTCCATAACATCTAGACTTTTGATGAAAGGTAGCTATTAATAGAAATATTTCTCCTATATAGCCTCTGATAGATCTCAGTCATGTGTTTTTTCACATCCAGGAGCTTCACAGGAACTCCACAGAACAATGAAGAACACAATCCTTGTGCAGGTAAACAGCTCTAAATCATGTCATGCTGAAAAATAAATATTGGAGGCACTGGAGACCTCACATTACAAAAGGATAAGAGCTCAGCTGTCAATAAATGGAAGGTCTGACACAACACTGCAGCCCCTACATAAGTCCAAACTCTAAGGACAGTCAAGAAGTTGTACGTTGAGGCTGTGCAGAGTGATGAGGAAGAGCTACCATGGACACCAAGAGTCTCTGTATGGTTCAGTATCATGCCCTTCTTACTCCAGTTTTCCTGTCTTCATCTCAAAGAGTTTCTTGCTCCCAGCTGCCAGAACCTGAGGAGGGCTTATTTCTTCCCCTTCCATCCCACTGCTGGCTTAATTGCAAAGAGTGCTTCATCAGAAGCACGAGGGAATTCAATAATCTCTCCTCTGTAGCTCAGCCTGAAGAGATGGTACCGTGCCAGTCATCGCTTAGAGGTGCTACTTGACTTTGGCACCACCACCGCCTCATAAACACCTCTTTGGCCTCCGCCTCATAAACATCCCATAAACAACTATTTGGCTTGGTGTGGGTCTCCGAATTAGCATTTATTGCTGTGTAGAGAGAGAGCAAGGTGTTTGCATAAGCAATCTTGAAGCAAAACTTGCCTCCTCAGCAGAAGCACCCAAAAAGTAATTGCTCGGCTGCATCTGCTGATTTGCTGCACAGAGGCAAGGGACATTCGTGCCACAAGTTCTCATATGGAATAACCCAAAGGTGAGCACTCTGCTCCTATCAACTAGGCAATGATTCCTTGAATTAAGGAATATATATATCGTTTTCTAGGGTTAGAATGATCTGTGGGTTCCAGGTGCTTGGGAATAATATAATCATACAGAGATGAACAAGTCTGATATTCAAGCTGGCACAAGCCAGCGGAGTGCAGGCAGCAGGGATGGGATTCAGCTCGGCTCGCTTCAGGTGGGAGCCGCTCACACAAGTATCCTCTCAGGGTCAACAGGGAGAACATAAGCACTGTGAGAGAGCAGTTTATCTGATTTATTTTAGACAGTTATGCTTGGGCAGACAAATCCTGGCCAAGGCATTGTAGAAAGAGAAGAAATCATAGAATCATAGAATAGTTTGGGTTAGAAGGGACCTTAAAGACCATCTAGTTCCAACCCCCCTGCCATGGGCAGGGACACATTCCTCTAGATCAGGCTGCCCAAGGCCCAATCCAACCTGGCCTTGACGACTTCCAGGGATGAGGCTTCCACAACTTCCCTGGGCAACCTGTTCCAGGGCTTCACCACTCTCATGGTGAAGAAATTCTTCCTTATGTCCAGTCTAAATCTAGAAATATGAAAGCAGAGATTGCAATGCTTAGAGAACAGAGTGAGAAATTCAAGGTCCATTGCACTACAGCAGAGTTGTTCAAACTGAAGACAAATTTAGGCTCTACAACGTATGTTTAAGTGCGTTCTTTGAGCTGGCCTCATCTCCCCTAGTCCTGTGACTATGACAGCTTCATTAAAAACAGTCAAACCGCCACCTTTTGTGACTGATGGCTTTAAATTGCTTTAAATTGGAGAGGGTGGGAACATATAGACTGGACAGTAAGAAGAATTTCTTCACTATGAGGGTGGTGAAACATGGGCATCAGGAAGTTGTGGATGTCCCCTCTCTGGAAGTGCTCAAGGACAGGCTGGATGGAGCCTTGAGCAGCCTGGTCTGCTGGGAGGTGTCCCTGCCCACGGCAGGGAGGTTGGAACTAGAGTATCTTTAAGGTTCCTTCCAATCCAAACCATCCTATGATTCTATATTCGCAGTGTCATCCCAGAAGCTCTGAAACACCAAGGGAAGAGCAATCCACTCAAAATACTCATCTCGCTTGCAATTTTCATGATTTTTCATCTATATGGAGTGGACCTCTCCCTATCTGGGAGGTGCTTCAGCCCGCTCATCATCTTCATGGTCCTCCTCTGGAGTGTGTGCGAGTTTGTGTGACACAGCATAAGGTAGACACGCTGCTCTATTCTAATTACAGCTTTGACAATATTCCAGCTGCTACTAATTGATCACTGCTTCATTAAGCCGACAAGTCAAATGAACCCCTTTACATTTTTTTCCTTTGCAGCTCCAACAAAATAGCTGGGTGTGTGGGCTACAGTATTGGCTCTGTCCTTAGCAAGAAAACACAGCTAGATATGAAATTATGAAAACTACCAAATATATTTTATTATAATTCCTGACCTAAATAATCTCAAGATAGTAAAGCAATATGATTTTGTGTTCTTTTTGGAGCTCTAAATATTTATAGAGGCACAAATATTCCTTCTTGAAGGAACTATCAGAAATCTACACCATCTCTCTGCCCTAAGCAAAATTGACTGTGCTTTAAATATAAGGTCCCTTCAATTGGCTTGTTCTTATCACAGTCGCTGAGCTGCTGCAATAAAGCATGAAAAGAGGTTTTCATGCTTCTCACTGTCAGAAAGGAAATATGATTCATTGTGACAAATTACAGATTTGAGTAATTAATTGCCCTTCTCAAAAACCTTTATTTTCTGCGACATTGCTTTATCTACTAATCATATGCTTCCTTGGGGCAAGTTTGTTGCAGTCTTCATCTCTATGAACCTTCTGCTAAATGTGATGAAGGGGAATGTAGAAGGATGTGAGATTTTTCTATCCAAATGGGATGAAATTCTATGAATGTAATCATAGAATTATTGAATGGTTGGGTTAGAAGGAGACCTTAAAGATCATCCACTTCTAACACCAGTAAAGTTACTCCAGTTCCATGGGCAGGAACACCTTTCACTCTATAACTCTTGAGGTGTGCGAGAGAAAGGTCTCATCCTTGGTGGGTCATGAGATGAGAGGAGCCTCAGTTCCTGAAGAAAGTTAACAAGTTTACTCAGACCAGACAAACACAACGTACGGTTCAGGTACAGAAGTGATGGAAACTTACTGCTCCTGCACTATGAAAGATCAGCTTGTCTGGAGGAATAAAGAACAATTTAATAAAACCAGGTTTGGGGGGTTAGCAAGTCAGAAGAAAAAAATCAACCTTGTCTTAAAGATTGTTCATAATAGAGAAAATAGAGCTAAAATGTTGCCACCCTTCACATTTTCTGCAGCCCTCCTTAGTGATATTTGCTCATTATCATTAGTATTTGCAAACAAATCAAACCACCAGGAAGCCTTTCAAGCAAATTTTCCATTTCACCGTTTCACTTCCTCTTTCCAAAGTATAAATATGTATCACATTAAATAAGTTTCCCTGTTTACTATGAGATATAAGTACTGGTCCCATGATGCCAGGATCAGTTTTGATAAGGTCGTCCTCTAAAAATTTCTGTCTCCAGCCATAAACTTATGCAACAACTAAAGTTGCAAAAGATAGAGTTGGTCATTATCCTGCTAGACTAAGACTCGGATATGTTCACTCAGATGAGAAATACATCTGAAATCTTACCCTGGCTATAGCATGAGTGGGAGATAAGATCAAGATAAGGACATGTGTCCCCTCAGACCAACGTTGAAGCAGTCAGCATCTTGAATCCATGATTTCACACCAACGATATTGGCTGGTGTCGTACTTGGCAGGAAGAATTGGCATTTCTGTAGCCTCTTCTTCTCAAGGTTCTCAGAGCACCATGTCAACCCTGAGCAGAGACTTTCATCATTAGAAAAAAATTCTTACAGAAAAAGTGGTCAAGGATCAGAACAGGCTGACCAAGAGTCTTAGAATCACCAGGTTGGAAGAGACCCATCGGATCACCCACCATTCCCACCAATCTCTAAACCATGCCCCTCAGTA
>WAAB01001685.1:137053-199028 GCA_013389865.1 Piaya cayana | reverse complement strand
TTTTTTTTTTTTGCTAAGATTAAATATCGTGGTTGATAGTAATGGTTGGACTCCATGATCCTGGAGGCCTTTTCCAACCTAGTGATTCCGTGATTCTGATTCTGTGAGGCAGGAGGGCGGCCGAAGGTCGGGTCTCCCCCTGCAGCCACCCGAACGGCCGCAGCGGCGCGGGGAAGCGGCGCCACCTCCCGGCCGCGAGGGGGCAGCCGGGCGGGCCCGGGGGAGAGCGGCCCCGGGAGAGGGAAAAAGGGAAAGCAAGAAAGGGGAAAAGGGATTAAGGGAAAGGAAAACAGAAAGAAAGAGAAAGACGAAGGGAAGGGGAAAGAGAAAGGGAGAGGGAAAAAGGGAAGGCAAAAGGTAAAAAGGGGAAGGGAAAAGGAAAATGGGAAGGGAAAGAAGGGAAAGGATGGAAAACAGGAAAGGGAAAGGGGAAAAAGGGATAAAAGGGAAAATTCAGAAGGAAAAGGGGAAGGGAAAAAGGGGAAAGGGGGAAGAAAAAAGGGAAAAGGAAAAGGAAAGGGGATGAAGGGACTCCTGGCCACACAGCTGTGACATCTGCCCACACATCTTTCCAGGCAAGTGGGCTGGAGGTCAGAGGTGGCTTTAGATTGTTTAGGATGGCAAACATCACAAACTGTTCTATTCATCTCTTTCCTCACTCTCCCAGCCCCAGCCTTTTATTGCATTTGGAACATTTTGCTCTGTAGGCTTTGTTCTTTTCAACGGAATTTGGCCAAATACATTTCAGGCAGATCACCTACACATTAAGGCCTCAACTGCAAAGCACATTTGAAGAGTTTGCCTTTCCTTACAAGGCAGTCCAGAACCATGCAGGAGTTAAAATCTTGTGGGGCAACGGGGAATATGTGAATCCCAGGGCTGCCAGAGTAATTTTCCTTGAGGAGTCTGGGCAGTTCTACTGAGGAAAGCTCAGCAGAAAGTATAAGAGGCCACCAGCTGGTGTCCAGGAGATCGGCAGAAACCTATGTGATCCCTGTGGGAACATTTTACAGAGAACAAGGCCTGGATGCTGTGAGACTGATTGGTACTGAACAATTCTAACAAGACCTTGAAACAGAGAGCTGAAAGATAAAGGCCAGCTGAAAGGAATACAACAGCTAGTTCAGTGGGAACGAGTACCAGCTGAAAGTAAAACAATTAAAGAGAACTATCAACATAGTTAATTTTAGTGTAACTTGGTTTCTTAGCATGTGCAGTAGTTTAGCCAATAATATGTTAGTGATAGCTTTATGGACAGCTACCTTTAACCAATAATACACTGTAGATACCCTCGTGGGCACCCAGTTATGTAACCAAAAAGGGTTTATAAAGAAACAGCTAAGCTCAATAAATTGAACACTCACTGATCATATTGATCTCTGCATTTGATTCTGTGATGCTCCCATCGACAGATCCCCATGAGGAATGAGGGAATCCTCGCAGGTGGAAGGGAAGATGTGCATGATTGAGCATGTCACATTATGCTCCTTTTGTATTCACTGGAGAGAAAGAAGAGTTCTAGCTTCAAGCTCTCTGCCTGTTTCAGTATGTGGACGTTGTGATTAGTTGTCATAAAAGATCTTACTTATGCCTTGACATCATGGGAATCAGGAAACCCAGTTCAAATGCAGCTACCTGTGTTCTCCATCAAATGAGTCCATCAGGCTCAGACAAAGCTCACTCGGGTGAGGTCCAGATTGACATCCAGTATTTAAACAGGTTTGGTATACACTGAGATGCTGATTTAGTCTCCATTGACCCTTCAGCCCTCACTGCCTAACCTTCCCAGCTCTCTATGTGTCCTCACACCCACAAGCTCAGCTGTGGTGGGCACCAGCTAATAGCCTGGGAGCTAAGGGTTAGGGTGCTGCCCATGGTGTTTGTCCCTCCTACCATGCACCTCACCTCAGCCTGGTTTTTGCTAACTTGTCCCTGAGCTGATCCAAGTCCTTTGGCCTCTCCCACCCCTGTTCTGATTTACCACACTAGTATTTAGAACATACAATCTATAGAATAGAGCCATAATTGTCATTCATAAAGTTCCATGAGAATTATCAAAGCTATTCCTGCCATGGTAGCCTTAACTCTGGTGTTCAAAAGCTGTAGTGTTTCCACAGATTTAGATTACTTTGATGTATCTGAGGATTTACATGCATCAAGTTGTAAAAAACCTCTGTCCTGGAAACTATTGACTTCATGATCCAAACCAATTCTGGATAAGTATGTTTGGTCCCCATGTCAAAAATTCCAAATATCTTGTTGCTGTGGGTGTAAAAAATATGTAATTTGTCCATTATCACCTTCCACTTGGCTGCGCTCCTGGCTTGCAGTGCCTGCAGGCTCTGATGCTGCCTCCTCACACAGCAGTGGGCCAGGAGCCCATCAGCTGGGTGTAGGGGAGATGAGATGCTGCCGGCTCTGGGAAATTTTTCCTGAGAACTTCAGCTGTCTGTGGCTTCCATGGGTTCCCTTTCCATTCCCCCCCCATCTTAGGCTCATTTCATGGGTTTCATTCACAGTTTGATGTTTATTTGCCACCAGAGCCTTGGCAGCACTTCATCAGGTGTGTCATGTTTGAGGCAACTCTCATGAGCTGTCAGGACAGGTGACTGTGAATATGAAAATGCTGGCTGGAATTGGACATGTCTGGGAAGTGCGAATGGGAGACTGACAGGAACTACCAAGGAGAGCAGCTATAGAAACTGCTCAGTAAAAGCACAGCTAGCTCTGGGCAGTATGTGAGCTAGTGGGAGAGATTTGTTCCAGGATTCTTTTTAGTGTTTACCATATTGAATCAAAGAAAAGATCCTAAGAGGTAATTCAAAGCAGTACATATTGTCCTGAATCCTTTCTTGGCAGATGCTTGTTTAGCATGATCCTTGAAAAATTCCAGCAATGGCAATTCCACAGCACCCATAAGTAACCTGCTTCAGCACTTAATTGCACTTAGTGTAAAGACACTTCTCCCTAATGCATTGCACAGCCTCTTGATACTTCCGTCTTTGCTGTAATTCTGTCTGCTGTCATGGAACAATCTTGTTCCTCATTTATGTAGCTCTTCTGAAGCTTTGAAGCTCTGTGTTTAGTTGCTCAGAACACTGAGTCAACTTGTTTTGTTTCATATTTATCACTTACTGTGACTAAATTAAAAAATCTGGTTTTATTTCCAAAAATTATTTTACCCATGTACATTTATTATGAAACTATTTGGGTTGCATATTTTTAAAGCAGTTCATTGATATGAATCCATTGCTGTGAACCAGAGGCAGCTGCCTGTGAACCACACTGACAAAATTAATATGGTAAAAATTATCCTTTAAGAATTGACCTTGGCTGTTACACAGTTTGCAGTTGCTTACCTTTTCCCCTAGTGATTTTCCTGATATTAGTTATAAATTTAGGGCTGGGTAAATGGTTTGGCAAAATAATCAAAGCTTCCTGACTTGGCAGACTGGTGAGCACTGAAACCAGATGTTCATCCTGACATTTCAAAGAAGTAGCAAATACACTTATTGCACAATGAGCAAAAGCAACAGAAATAAAATTCTTTTCACTGTACTATGAATTAAAAAAAAAAAAAAAAAGAAGTAGTATGAAGTGGATGAGGGCATGTCTTTTGTCTTTTTTTCCCTAACAGCAAAGTGAAATTTCTAGATTTTTTTTTCCTAAAAAGCAGAGCAACCACACTCTCTTCTGGTGTTATTGCAGAAAAAAAAGAGAGAACACTGGTTCTATTCCCTGCAGTCAGCTCACAAAAGCAAACCAGGAGATATGAATGGAAAACTTCTAAATATCCTGCTTTCTGATGGACATGGAAAAACCTGGAAAACGCTTATGTTGAGGATGGAAGTCCTACTTTCAGACAGGAAGAGGAGTTCATCATGATCTTAGATGTACAATAAAGTGGCTTTGAAGCTTCTGCTTTAAAAGAAAGGGCCTAAATTACAGCCAGCTTAAACAGAAATCAGAGGACTTTCCACATCAGTTCAACCAAGGAATGAATATGCCATTATCTTCTACAGCCTGCTGCTGCTTGCAGGTCAGGCACGGAAGGGAAACATCCATTTTGCCTCATCCTCCAGGCTGTGCCATGGCTCTGTAAGCAACACTTGTAACCATGTGCTACTTAAAATTTTCAGCACACAAGCCTTTGGGCTGTGTATTCTTTCTGCTTCTTGTTACTGTCAGCACTAATCCTGCCACATTGTTAAGGGGCTGCATCACAGCTACGGCCTCCACTGTCTAAAGCACTGTGCCAATGCCATTCAAAAGCTTCCCAGCCCTCAGTTCTCCAAAAGTAGTGGTAAATCTTTGAGTCACATTTTCAGTTGTGCCAAAGTGACTGGGGCCCCTAAGCTCAGAATTGACTTAGAGATGTATCAACAAAAGCATTTATTTATGCCTTGCTTCATTCAGCCTCGCTCAGTGTCTGTCTGTACTTCTACATACCAAAGGGCAAGAGACAAGGACACACCCATGCAAAACATTTAGTTCATCCTTTTGCTGCTGTTGAGTTACTTGGGTGCATGATGGTAGTCAAGCTGCAAGAGTAACATTAGAAATACATGCAGAAACATTTAATTGTTTGTGAGATTTACAGTGAGAAGAGCAAATGTTTTGGGACAATGACTTCTGCCTTTCCCCCTATTAATTCTTGGTGCCTAAGTCATTTATTTACAGAGCAAATCTCTCAAAGCTGACAGATTCTGATTGCTCTAAGCTGATGAAATACATGCACTTTCCTGCCTACTAAGGAGATATTCCTCAGAGATAATCCAGCCAACTGGCAGGAGATTGTCTCTCAGGAAATGTTTCTCAAAGGCATCTTGGCTGATTTGGTGCATGAATTTGCAGGAGCTCCAGGTACTGGCTGAGACGGGGCGAACTGACTCCGAGACTGCTGCACTCTAAGTCCATGGTCCCAAATCGCTGGTGCCTATAGCAGCCCCAAGGTTTACATGGAGAGGTTCAGCTGGGCAGTAGTGGGATGCTGAGACCACCCTGCCTCCATGCCCCCAGCAGCTGGGGAAAGGGTTCAGCTCCACTGTCTTCAAATGTCTCCTCCCAGGCCATGCCATGATGTCTGGTGTCACCTCAATGTGCTCTTGCACTAGGAAAACAAGGTTCATGGGAATTTTTAGCAAAAATGCAAGAAATGAGCTTCTGACACTGTCTTGAGCTATTTTTTAAGAGAAACCAAATCTGTTTTCCTTCACAGCTGCACATACTTCAGTGTAAGTTTATGTGCGAACACTCACTTAGGAGTAAGAATTTCCTATCTTGACTTAATTAAAGTTACTTAAGAAAAATAAATCTCCTTAAATTAAATCAAGGCTCTTAATTTTGTCCTCACATAGCTTTGTACCAGAATTGCTGGAAGCATGAATTAGACCAGATGTAGTCAATTCAGTTCTAGTGTGTGCACTGAGGAAAAGCTCTTGTGAACTGATCATCTGAGGATTTTGCAGTGTATTTCTTGTCAGCAGGCACAATGAAGCACTTCAAGGGCTAAGCCGCACCAGCATGGTTGGACGGCAGAATCCATAAACAGCTCGCCATGGCTTGTGATTAAAATAGAAAATGGCTGATTTAACTTAAGGCACAAATCCCATCACAGACCTTGGCCCAAGTCCATGAGTGCTTCCTGAGATCAAGGGGAACTCACAGTTTGAGAAGAGGTCATGGCAAAGACTGGCTTCTTGCCATAACAGTTCATCAGAAAATAATTATAGAAGTCAAACTGGTGATTCTTACAAAGTGTCTGTAAGGACACAGCAAGTAAGGTATTGTGTTTTCACTGCTAGCTACTTCTCTACACAGAGACCTGTCACTTCTCGGCCCATTGACTGTTCATTCTTCTACATAGAAGCAAGGACAGTACAACTCTTAGTCAAAACCCACAGTGTCTCATATACATGCCTCCCTAAAGACAGCAAAAATCCTGGAGAAATGCAACAACTGACATTTACTAAACTACCAGGAAGGGTTTCTTTCTGCTGGACTCCAAAGGAAAGAGAGAGAAGGCTGAGGGGCCAGCTTCCTCAGGTCAAAATATAAAAATCTTGTCACATATGTCTGTATGTGCATTTACACCATGTTCACTCCTGGAACATCATGTGAACACATGTGTGTTCTGTACCTACAGATTTGGCCCTTGGATATTGTCATTACGAATGCACACAGAAATGAGGCCTTTTTGAGATGTCTGCTCACTAGAGTATCTGGTAGAAAGAAGCAAGGAAATAAGCAGAATATTAATCTCTGATGGCAGAATCACTCTCGAGTCCAAGTATTGATAAGAGTTACTAGCAGTAATATACAATGAAGGCACAGAGAAGATAGGAAAATGGAAAGGTGGCCCTTCACTTTAACCCCCACAGCAACATAAAAGATTTATTGTCATGATTAATATGGAGGTTTCTTTGGCTAATGTCTTCAACTGCAGAATTATAATACTTACAGAAAAACACATCATCTTAGAAACATTCTATAGTTCAGCGAAGTACCAGGATCTTGAAGCAGAGAACTGCCTCTTCCCACTTCATCTTCCTTTATTGTCCCCAATCTTTTGCGCTTGTGAATTTTTGAATTAAACTCAAACTACCTGACATGCTTGAGGCTAAAGTCACTTTGGTAGTTATAATACAGAAGAACCAGAAGAAACTGGTTGTCTGTTGTTTGTCAGCACTCACTTAGAAAATAGTCCTAGTTGAACATAATCTATTTCCTTCCACTTTTAAACTTGTGTTTGTGGAGGATGACACGAGATGGTGGTTTCTTCTCAGATTACCTGCACACACTTTTTCTGTCATAACCAATCTTCCTCAATTCCTTTTCTGGTCACTTCTTGGCTCTCCCATATGATTCATGCCTCTTCTCAAAGTCAAAAGGAATTTTTCTTTCACGCCTTTTGCTACAATTTTACCACTCTCCAGTTAGCTGAACTGCATAGTAATTTCTTGGGATTCAACTAGTCAGCAAAATTATGAAGCTAGAAGTCCTAAGGTGACTTTGCACTGGAATGTTGCCATTTTCCAGAAAATAAAAATGAATTTGTATTATAGAATCATAGAATCATAGAATAACCAGGTTGGAAGAGACCTACCGGATCATCGAGTCCAACCATTCCTATCAAACACTAAACCATGCCCCTTAGCGCCTTGTCCACCTGGGCCTTAAACACCTCCATGGAAGGTGACTCAACCACCTCCCTGGGTAGCCTGTTCCAGTGTCCAACGATCCTTCTGTGAATTTTTTTTCCCTAATGTCCAGCCTAAATCTCGAACTCAAAGATCTGAAATTCTGAAAATAGGAACTCCCTCTACTTCAGACTTCTCCAACACCCTGCCTTTCCAATTCATTCATTAAAGGTGCCATGACTTCATCCTTGCAAAGACAGTGGCATCTCAAACCTTGCCACTATCACATCTTTGAGCTGAAATCAGGAGGCAGAGCTCAGGTGCAGAGAAGAAAGAAGAAATGTATGTAAAAGCAAAATGATTTGTCCAACTATATATGAGTTAATTTCCTGGGCTGAGATTTTAGGAGGAACCTCTTCTCCCAGTTTGCATCTGCTCATAGAGAAACAAAATAAACATGCTACCAAGACTATAGTCAGTTTGATTGCCTGCAGGAATGACTCTCTTACAGATGTTTTTGTAAATGGTTGCAAGACTACAGCACTGGAGATACCACAGCTTTGGGGTTCCTTTTGAGCATTTGTTTATTCTAAAATATGACCTGAAACTGATATCAAAAAGGATCTGAGGAAGGCTTCTCTTTATCCTGTTACTGTGGTGGAGAATCATTCCCTTTCCAGAGTCTCTGTTAATGCTCTTCCTACACTGTTACCCTCTCTACTCTTGGTCACTTTCTCTTGCTCCTTTTAAGTGTCTGGTCAAGTCTGTAAGGCCACCATATGGTTTCTGAGTGGCCATTAATGATATTAGCAGCAGGTTCACCTGGGAGGAGACAGCAGAAATGGCGAAGCAGGATTGGTTGTCTCTGTTTCTGGCGCTGGAAAAGGAGGAGTTGGCAACAGGGAGGTGACCTTAATGGGAGATTTCAGAAACATATTTTGTTCATATTTACTTCTGAAGATGGAAGGCAGCCAGAAGACATGGAAGGAATGAGCATGAGGATGATAATCTTTGTATTTCCTTAAGCACTTGAAATATGTTCTTATTAAGGGTATGGTAGAACATTCAAAATTTGATACTGATTTTTTTAATCTGAAAGTTCTGAACCCAAGTAGCTATTCAGGTAGCCATTTTTCACAACTTTATCATAAATATCAAGCCATTTCCAATTTTTATCTTCTTAGGGGCCTGAGCTTCTTGAATTGTAAAGAGTACCTGAGAATTCAAAGTTGCATATTATAACAGATTTCTAGAGCTTATTACTCAAAGCTCTAAGGTCAAAACAAAGACATGAATGTCAGAAAGCAAAATTTTCAACAGCAATTTTTAATATTGTTGCTAGTGATACTGGGACAATAAATGGGAAACCAGTTTTCAAATCAGACCCATAAATGCTCATCTATTCCAAAAAGCCTATGGGTAATTCAATGTTATTCCCTATATAGTGTCCTATAACTGTGATTTTTTTTCATTCAAATTACAAAGGGCTACTTCTAATAACAATCATAGAATCATAGAACAGTTAGGGTTGGAAGAGACTTTAAGGATCATCCAGTTCCAACCCCCTGCCATGGGCAGGGACACCTCCCACTAGATCAGGCTGCCCAGGGTCCCATCCAGTCTAACCTTGAACACCTCCAGGGATGGAGGAGCCACAGCTTCTCTGGGCAACCTGTGCCAATGCCTCAACACTCTCATGGTGAAGAAATTCCTCCTTATGTCTAGTCTAAACTTGCCCCTCTCCAGTTTATACCCATTGCTTCTAGTCCTATCACTACAAGCCTTTGTGAACAGTCCCTCCCCAGCTTTCTTGTAGCCCCTTCAGGTACTACAAGGTCGCTATAAGATCTCCTTGGAGCCTTCTCTTCTCCAGGCTGAACATTCCCAAGTCTCTCAGTCCTCACATGGGAGGTGCTCGAGCCCTCTGATCATCTTTGTAGCCCTCCTCTGGACTTGTTTCAATAGCTCCATATCCTTCTTATGTTGAGGATTCCAGAACTGGACACAGTACTCCAGATGAGGTCTCACAAGAGAAGAATAGAGGGGCAGAATCACCTCCCTCGACCTGCTGGTGACGCTTCTTTTGAGGCAGCCCAGGATATGATTGGCCTTCTGAGCTGTGAGTGCATATTGCTGGCTCATGTTGAGCTTCTCATCAATCAGCACCCCCAAGTCCTTCTCTGCAGAGCTGCTCTCAATCACATCATCCCCCATCCTGTACTGAAACCATGGATTGCCCCAATCCAGCTACAGGACCTTGCACTTGGCCTTATTGAACCTCATGAGGTTCACACAGGATCACTTCTCCAGCCTCTCCAGGTCCCTCTGAATGACATCCCGTTCTTCTGGTGTGACAGCTGCACCACTCAGCCTGGTGTTATTGCTGAGGGTGCTCTCGATCTTGCTGTCAGTATCCTTGATGAACATATTAAACGGCACCGGTCCCAGCAGGGATCCCCGAGGCACGATCAGCTGGAGCTGCGCGGCTGCCGAGGGCAATCCCGGAGCGGAGCCGCACCGGCCGGGCAGCGCTGCTATCCCAGAGGCACAGGAGGGGGCACCAACATCCCGGCAAAGACACCGGGAAGCAGAGCCGCTCTCCGGCTGGTGGCTAGAAGAGTTTGCTCGCCCTGAGTTCACACCCCCAACTCCCGCAAAGCAGCGCCGGCCAAGAGGTGCTGGGGAAGACGTGAGAGCCCCGAGGAGGATGTTCACCATGCTGGGCAGGAGGACCGCTGCCGATGGGGACTCAGGCACTGAACGCTGAAGTGACTGTTTCAAGGGCTTTGTCACCGGGACCTACGATATTGAGGGTGGTTTTGGGAAACAACTGGACTCAGGAGAGCTCCTTGCTATGACTGGTTAGAAGGTCAGCGATTTTTTGCTTGCCAAAAGTGGTATAAAACCTTGTGCAGCTCCTGTTGTGAAGCACTTGCTCGGGCAACATGTAGCGTATTTGGTTAGTGTAAAGCACATATTTATAGTGACTTTTAAAAGCATATTGTAATTTAATAGTTAATTGCCTGTTTTGTGATGACATGAGTGAACGGATAATATCACAGAAATATTAGCAAGAATATTACAATAGCTGTGGAGAAATTGCTAGGACCCAGAGTTCCTATAGCATAAAGTCTTATTTTGAGGGAAGGAGTATTTTTTTCCTCTTCTTTACAGAAGGTGCAGCATTCAAAATGGAAAATATAAGATTAAGTCTAAAGCTGCTAACTTACAGCGAGAGGTGAAAAAGTGACAGTCTTCATAATAATACTGTTCCACATGGCAACCAGCAATATTTTCCATTCCTGTTTTTCTTTTCAAATGTTTCTTTCTGGTACTGCTGAACTTCTTGCCCTCTTAAATTCTTTGCTTTCTGAGACAAGAAGCACCACAAGCTCATCCTTCTCAAAATGGGCTATTTATTCAGGGAAGTTTTTGTCAGACCACTTATGTAACTTCAAAACCAATTCCCAGTGCTTTCCTTTCACTGCCTCTTTGTGAGGAGCATCTGGATTTTTGGACTGAACAAATATTATATAAATAAAATACACTATGCTGCTATATCAACATCAGTTGCTGCAGTTACATCACCAGTGCTGTACAGCTGCAGAAAGGAAATGGTCTTGACAAATAGGTAGGATTTTTCCAGTACAGTATTTAAAAAGAGCTGCCATGCAAAATCCCCTTTTGGCAGCAGCACTACAAAGATAAAGGTGAGTTACATAAAGTGTCACAGCAGCAAGTGTTAATCTCTCACTTTCTTACTGAAATCTTGCTTGCTGCAATTGTTACCATGCCTAGAGTGAAGAATAGCAAAATATATTGGATTATCAGGCATAAGAAAGCTGATGACTGACAGAGAAAAGCACCTTTACTTCCAGGCACATACTGTCCTGAATTTGTCTGTGTTTCCTTTAGAGAATGACAAGTATTGAGCATTAAATGTCCCCTGGGTATAAGTGTTGAACCGTGAATGTTAGCTGCATATAACATTTCAAAGCCATTGCACTGTTAGCACAATTACAAACACATTTGATTAAACCATCGTATGCTATGAAAAGAAGTTAGAAACAATAGATTCAGGGCCATTTTTTCCCCTTGGCATAGACCTGTTCAGAAAGTTTCAAGTAGGTCAATTTATAGACATAATCTAGGAGAGAGCTCAAGTGGTGACATAAACTGTGTTGTGAGTGAGCAAATTATACTCCACTGCTAAATTATTTTTGCTTTCCCCATTTATCTTCCTAGTATTAAGCACTGGGGTTTGTGTTATTTGTACAAACTAGCATGAAGACTTTGCAACATAGATGTCCTGACACTATGCACGCAGGCATATGCTCAGATCACTCCACACTGTTTCCACTAAGGATGATGGCACCCAGCTACATGAAATAATCCATACATGGTCCATTGCTAGTGAAAATACTCTTTTTCCATTAATGGGTCCTGACAGAAGAGAAGAATCAGCCCACAATCTAGTGTCTTGAGGTTGCCATTGACAAAACATTTAATCTAAATATTTTCAGGCATTTGATGAAGATCCAGTGTCAGATGGACTGGAAAAGGAATAGAAATGACAGGAAGATTGTGAAGGTTTTCTTTGGGAGGGACCTGAAAAATGAAAATGTCTTTTCCAGATCATTCCAACATTCCTCAAGTTGGCCAAAAAAGGGAAGGCATTTTGCATCTAAAGATTATTTTAGTAGAGAATCCAGAAAGCACTGCTAGGGGAAAAAACTTACCTTTGAAAACATCTTGGCTATCAAAAGAAAGAATTAGACTGTCACTTGGACTATTAAATTATTTGAAATATGAAGGATACTACTGAAAGGGTATTGGAGATGATGGATTATACCTATTTGCTACACAGTGGCAAAACAGATGCATAGTAGTATGGTTTCTAGTGTGCCTCTTTTTTTATTTCTAGTGATTTATTGGCAGAAGTCCTGTAAAAATAATGGAAAAATCAGATAAAGCAACCAGTTAGTTAAAAAAATTATAGCATTAATACTCTTATCCTGTTCAAACCCCATATTTTTATTTTAAATAATATTAGTCACTTTTAAAATAGGGTATTGCACGCTTTATCTGAGGTCAGAGCAGGTACATGGTGTATGAATAACTCAGAGGGTACAAAGCTCTCTCTACTGTTTCTGGATGCTCAGAACACTCTTGAACCAAGACTGCATATTTATAATGAATGTCTTCTTCTTGAAGTTCATGTATATCTCTGATTATAATGCCTAAAAATTACTGGAATACCTGCATGCAGTTTGAAGTCATGTGTCAAAGTCAAGTGTTTTTAAAGAAGTGATTTGCAGAAAATGAAAATACACTGAACCTTTTTATCTTAAATCTCACCCTCTCAGCAGAAGGAAAGGTTTTGTGTAGAAGAATACAAACTTGCCCTTATGAAAATCAGTGGAAAATGTATAAGAGGAAAAAAATACATCAACTGCTAATGTTGGCAATCTAAATCTTTTGGATGCTTTACTACTGAGAATTAAGAGAATATGTGTTCTGCTGATGAGATATCTCCACTGATGGAGAAGGAACAGCCTGAAGGTACAGTCTAAAGATAATTTACCAGAAAAAACCCAAGTTTTGAAAAGTCCCATTTCAAAAGTCTATTTTTAAAATAAAGGATGCAAAATTACTTATCAAGTACTTAATCACATATTCTATAGTTTCCTGGCTGCTTGCTACTATGAGTATTACCATCCAGACTGATTTAGTTGGCTCAGCTCTTCTTTTGATGGCTTAAATGATTTACTATCCATCCTTCTGAGAACACTGGTTCCAGGAATACTTGTTCCAATCTCTAGGACAAGCCTGTTCCGTGTTTGCTCTGAAGAAGGCCTTTTCTTTTCTTTTTTTGGCTTTCACATCCATTGGATCAAACTGCTGGCAAAAACACATGCATAGGTTGTGAGACAGATGTTACATATGCCATTTGATCCAGCTCAAATATGATAAGCATACTAAGGCTTGCTGAGGACTGAATATCCTCTTGCATCAGGGATGCAGAGAGTAACGATATTGAGTACATTTATTTATTTTTACTACAAATAGCAAGTCAGTGATAGCTGAGGTAGGCACAGCATGGATTTTGGGAGAAATAGGTACAATACATGTAAGATCAGAAGCAACTCCATTGTCTTCTTGGTCATTTTAGTCATCCTTTGGTGAGTATGCTTAAGATTTCAGACTTTGAGAGACTCAAACTCAGATTAAAGTTGAAGCAATCCCTACTCTGTGCCTGCCTCTCCCTGCCTGGCTTGCTCCAGACCACTCTGCCACATCTAGGCAGTGGGACCAGATCCAGAGAGGAGACTTCTGTGAATACTGAGGAAGAATATCTGCACTTCTCCCACTCTTGGCTTAAGGAGCAGTGCCTTTGTTTCCAGCTCTCTTCTTCCCCTTAGCTGTGCAGGAACTGTGAGGAACAGAGAGAACAGGCAGCTTTCTTTAACTGAAGCATTGATTTGTGTTAATGATAGTAGCATAATAACACCTACGAGAAAAAGATTTTAAGTTGCAGAGGTTTACACCATGTATGTATGTAGTTGTCAACCTGATCTCAAGCAGAATTCAGTTTCTTAAAGACTGTAGGCTGTTCTACTCCAAACTGCTCACTTTTCTGGTGCTGTGTGCCTGCTTATGACATATGTTTCTGCTGTGGTCACAAGAAATCCTATTCCACCGAGTTCAGCAGTGGTTCAAGGGTGAAACATCTAAGTGAATAATACTCTTTCTACCAATGCTGTTAGATTTGCAGTCTTCAACCACTGTCATATGTCCTGCTTATTTTTCCAGTGTGTTCTGAAACAGAATCAATAGGTTTATACAGAAATACACCAGGAACAAGCACACAGTCATACCCTATGCAGAAAATAACAGACAGCAGCTGTGATATAGGAAGAGTAGGTAATGATAACTTTGAAATTATTGGATCATTCTATTTGTCGCTCCTTAACTTGACAAATTAAATGACACGAAGGCAACTCTTTTGGGCTGATTTTGGTGTTTCTCATAGTTAAGACTTTTCTGCTAAATGGGTGTTTTGACTTAGAAGTCCAATCCCAGCTCTTTTTACTTTGTTAGAGAGAAAGGATGTTGAAATAGAACCAACAGGTAAAACAATTGGAAACTCTCCTCAATCACTTAAATGTAATGTTGTATTTTCTACTCCAGACTCCACTTTCCTGACTAATATATGTAAGTCAAGTTGTATACTTATAGAAATAACCCTTTATTCTGTACAATTTGAGTACATCAACTGTTTTGTCTACATTTCCTCTTCTTTTTTGCATGTATTAGGGAGGCTCAAAATCATACCATTAGAATGCCTAACCTGTTCTACATTTTATATGGATAGTACATCAGCACCAAAGATTATAATCGTTGTTCCATTCACACACCAACGCTTACAAAACAATCATGGCCATAACATTTTCATTGATCACTGTAATATATCTTTCTTGATATCAGCAAGGGAATATACTTCCTTTGTAACCAAAGAACATTTCATGTAGTCTCTAAGTAGCTCTTTCAATAGGCAGAATTAATCCCAGTTACTACGTGACTGGAAAATCTCTAGAGAACAAGCTTAGGAAATGGCATGGGTAATTTGCATTCTACCATCAAAGCAGACCAAATGAGCATCCCAGGCCTAAACTGAGAAGCCCTGTTCTGAAGAAGACACTCACCACATTTTAGATAAGACTTAAAAATGAGACCCTCATTCCTTGTGGTCATCAGAGAGCTTAATCTACTTTTACAGTGTCAAAACCAATACTGTGGCCAAAAGCCTCTGACCCAAATCCCACAGTTGTTCCAGTGGTATATAATGCTCTTCTCTACTTCCTACTCTAAGTTCATGTTCAAAATCGTTCATTGTTAAGAAGCTACTGCACTCCGTCTTGGAATGGGAGTCCCTAACTCTTGGGGTCACTGTGTATCATTTAATATTTAAACCTTCAAGATCCTCTGAAGGAAGGAGACATAGAGGGCCAGAAGAGGTACATGAATGCATGTGTATTTTAAGTTTACTCTGTAACTCCAGACCTGAATGTCTATTATGGCTAGTGGCACTTTAAACCTCAAGCAGAATTTTACAGGAAATTCACAGTTGTGATACAAGCAAAATTTGTTTGGCATTTTTTCTCCCCCTCCCTCAGAGGATAAAATAGGTGAATTCTAGGTGTAAGTGTGATTTTTGTGGTTTGGTCTTATTCCAGGGGAATATGGGACTAATAAAAGAAGGCAATTCCTAGGTCACAGAATACAGTCCCACGGTGTCAATGGCAGCCACATGACACTGTCTTGACTATAAGCTGGACAACAAAATAATTTTACTTTCTTCTTTTAACCTCTGCAGCAAAGCTCCTCCTAACTTTAGACTGGCTTTCCAGCCCTTTTGGAGTTTCTTCTTCTGAAGTCACCATCACCATTACAGAAATAAAGAGAAAGAGTGGGACTGGATGCTGGTAGCTTGTTGTTTTCTCTTATTGAATGTGAGAGGGTTGAAAGCAATGTACTTGTTCAGTGGCCTTTGGCAGAGCGCTGCCACTTTCTTGGCCTTTTTAAATGATGGTAACTTTTTGGACTTTTCAAGAAGGAAAGATTGGATCCTTGTGGGTATTTTCTCATTGAGTGCATTAAGTTCTGTATTTCAACCCCATCTTACTGAACTTTTGGACATTGTCCTCCAGGAAAACTTAATTGCACAAGAAGCTCTTCTAAGCACCCGGGAATTGATGAAGTTTATAGCTATCAGGTAACCAATATTCAGGGGAAAACAGTTTCACTCTGCAAGTAGATAGGGCTGCTATTTCTTTCTCATTCCCCCTTTAGTCTCCAATTATTTTACTCTTTCCAGTTATTTCATTATTTCTGATGGAAATAAGCACGGAGTTGCTTTCTTTGCAAGGCATCTTAGCAGCAATTACTTAGTTGGAAACTTAGATACATACTTAGGAACCTTGCTTAAGTGGAATCCATGGTGGAAGACATCCAGGAAAATGTATTGGCGGCTCAGAGTGTACTGAGTAGTGTTAGAAGATTTAAGTCTCTCCAGAGATGCTTAAATCAAAACGAGATTCGGCAACTGCAGCATCTGCTGCAGTTCTTTAAAAAAATAGAATAAAAATTCAAATACAGTTTAACAAAATATATTAATAAAACATGCTGAAGTGCAGGACCACTGAAAGACGGAAGTGGCAGCATGGAATCTAGAAAGGGAACAAGAGGTGTAACTGAAACCATATCAGAAAAAAAATAGTTCTCCAAAGTCAGTCACTAGGCGAAGATTTTCAACTTGCAGGTCCTTGTACAGGTGCATGGAGTACTGTCCACAGAACAAGAAGAGTTCAGCTCTGACTCAGTTTCACTGGGAGAGAGAGACAATTATTAATATAATGAACACAATGAAAACAATTATAGTTCAAGACTGTCATCCATTTTTTTGGTGCATTTGGAGTGTTTGGTGTTTTGGTTTTTTTTTTTTTTAGAACAAGTAGAGGCAAATTTTCATTTGAAGCCCAAAGAAGTCAACAGAAGTCTTTGAATTGACTTCAGTGTTTTTTTTCACCAAGTCTTTGACTGGCATATCAGAAATTTTAAATGAGAATCAGATTAATTCTTTTGACTTGCACTGTTGCAGACACCTTTCCTATGATTTTGGATTGGGGAAGAACAAAATTTTTATGAAAGTATTTGCTTTCTTACAGTACACATGAGGCGAATACTTTGTTAGTGACAAAACCAACCAGGGCCTTATGAACAGCAAGAAACTACAGAGTCCTTGAGGGGTGCAACTCTACTAGAGCTAACCCATGCATTTATTTTAAAGCTGGATCATTTACTAATCTGGAGCCAGAGTGGCCTATGCCAGGCATCAACAAACCCTCGATGCCAAGTCATCAGGAAGGTGCCACAGGGGCTTAAAATACCAATTTCAGGAGCTCAGAGGCTTCATGATATTGTCCACTGTAGTTTTACCTCAATCAGCAATGCTTAAGTTTCTTTTGGGCTTTCCATGAGTAGGCACTGACCCAGTATTTGGCCTTTAATGAAGAACAGAAGCATTAAAGGCTTTAAAGTTTTCCAATAAGAAGTGAGCCATTACTGAAATTCACTCATTTTGTCCTAATAACATTGCATTTCCTGCCAATAGCTTCAAATATGTCATTATTCTCCCTGAAAAGAAAAAGGTCTTAACTCTAAAATAAGACTCTGGAAATGATATAATATAAACATGTGCTGACATTAATTACTGTAATATTTATCTATAAAACAGATGGTAGTGCTTTCAAAAATGTGTGAGCAATGATCAGAATGAATTCATTAGGCATTTATACTGCTGTCATGTACTTGTATAGGTGTTGCCTTGGACCTTGCTATATGCTAAGGGGCTCTTTCTTTTTAAGTGAGGTTTTACCAAACAGATGGAAAACATTATTAACTACTGTTTTCCTTTCTTGTCAAAGATGTTTTGTCTAATCATCGCTATAATTACACATCCACATTGTAGTAAATCATGCTGTATAAACATTTGGAACAGAGTGGATTATTAGGGTGAAATGCAAAGTATTCCAGACATTAAAACAAAACAAACACGGACTGGACTCTGCTGAATAATAACAAATTTCAACATCAAGAACAGACAAAACATAATTTAATAGCTTTGGATTTTCTTTCTTCCATTTATGTCCCATTATTCTATGTGCAGTGCACCTTGGGTGCTTTTGAATGCCTCCCTCCCATTTCTTTGTGTGGATATTTTAGTAAGGAGACATTCTCCTTTATACAGCAGCTCCCTTCAACATCTTGCTGCCACTATTTTCTTCTTTCCATTTAATATATGACCACAAATGCATTCAGGAACAAAGAGGAAAACAATGAAATCTAATGAGGGACCTTTGTTTCCTAAGATACCTGCAAAATCTCCGTTATAGTTACAGGAAGTGTCTTTCATCAGTGTAACCAACTATTTTGGGATCATACCCACAATATTCAACTTTTCCACCTGCAGATCTACATCTGTGAGTTTCAGAATCACAAAATAACAGCATGAAGAACTGCATTTCTGTCAGGTTTGTGACTCCACTCAAAGGCCGCCGCAGTCCCACTTTGCGTCCCAAACTCAGTTTTGGAATTGTTAGCATGAGTGGTATCTCAATGCAGTTCACACCACATGGCTGTGCTTGGTCCTATTTGGCCAAGGAGTGAGTACAGTAGGGATGCATTTGATTTAACATTTATGGTGTATATGCCTATATTTGTGCTGGTCAACCTTTAAAGTCAGTGGAAAGAAACAGGAGATTTTATGGCCAATAATGCACTGAGGTGAGGATGACCAGATGACAGCTTCCTACTTCAATGCTGGTGCAGTTAGGATCAGTCTGTTTGCAGGAGCATGCTCCCAGGGTCATATCAGAGCACACTCTAACCTTTCAGCAAACACAGTTAAGGGCTGCCATGCTGTTTATCTCTGCCACAGCAATGCAGATGCCTGGCACATTGTTCCTTTTGGGAAAAGTGGAAGTTCAGGATATAGTTGTAAAGCACCACTGAAGCTGTGAAAGGAAAAGCTAAGGAATGTCACACCTGATACACAAATCCATGCCACATGAAGAATATCTCATGAAGGCTGTCTCCTGCTATGAGAAAGCCAAGGACAAAGCCAGACCTCTGGCTGCTTTGAAGCCACCTGTTTGTATTGGAAGAGGCTGGACAATTTTCAGACTCAACCTCATGCCACGTTTTAAATCTGACATCAGCGAGCTATCAAACCTGTCAATGGCACTGGCACTGACTGAAGAGAGTAGGATCTCATTCAATACCAGAACATCTGTGCTACAAAGTCTATGGCAGGAGGAAGGGAAACCAGCAGGAACCCCCTCACCTGGCCACTCTGATAGGGAAGGCTCCTCTGGTGAGTACTGTTCTTGTATCATACTGGAGCAGATGGTCTGTGGACCCTCCTGGAGCACATATTTATTAAGTTTCCTGTTACTGTGGTAGATGGGTTTCTAAGATGATGCTTGGACTTTCTATTTATAAGCTCCTAAGTGGTATGCTAACAATATATAATGACATATAATGGTAGATAAAATATATGGCTGGTATTTTGGGCCAGATCTGTTTTCTCCCTGCTAGCTGGGTATTGCTGTATTGTGCAGCAATATCCAGCAAATTGTGCAGCAAAATTAGGTAAGCACCTAAATAGCCTTTTGAATGTGGGAAAGGGAGGTATCAGTCTAAAAACTGTGTTGTCTGGCTTTTCCTTTCCACAAACCCCTCCTCATTTTTTTTCTGTCAGCTGTCAGCCATAACAAACCCTTACCACCAAAGTCTTGCTGGGGAGGTGGATCAGGAGGAGCTGGGGTGAAGGAACTGTTCAGGACACTGCTACTCTAAAAAGCAAAAGCTTTCAAATCATCCAGTTGCATGTCTGTCTCTCTCTGCTTGACTTGGATGACACAAAATGGCACATATATTCCTCCTCTCTTCTCTTCAGTGCACCAACTTCAATAATACTACCTTATACTGAAAATATATTTGATAATTGTAATAGTGAGGCATACTTTCAGCTTGCTAGTTTAATAGTTGGACACGTATCCTGCTTCTCAACAGAGAAGAATAGGGAACTGAGTGTAAAAGCCTCATCCTGATCTTGCAGCTGACCTGCCAAAGAACTTCTCTGTGGCCCTAGTGAATGTCAGATGGGAAATACCGAGTTAGGTCCCGGGAAACATCAGGAAACACACAACCTTCCCTGAAAACATGCTCTGACAGCATGTTCCTGCATTCACGGCACTTGCTTTACAGCTTGCACAGTGTTAGTGCTGTGAGAAGTTGCTTCCCACCCAGACTATGGAGTCTGGAGAACAGAGACTCCTGGGAATAGACTCTCAGGAACTTCCTATCCTACAAAAGGGCTAATGCCTTAGCATTTGACCTTTTTGAGTTACTAGAAGGATAGTAGGAAAGGAAAACTGGAGTGTAAGTCAGTGTGCACACCTCAAGGCATCAACACTGCTGCTACCAGGAGAGTCCTTTGCTGTCAGCTGAGGACCTCAAAAGTGGGATTGAGAAGAAACCAAGTGACTTAAAATGGAGTCACATGCTAGTATCTAGTCAAGGTGCTCTTTCCTGTTATTATGATTACTATTTTCCTGCTGTTACCACCACAGATGAGTGTGGGCTACTACCGCTGAATGAACACAACCCCCAAACCTGGTAGATTTGGTCTATTGCAAAGCTGTTGGCAGACAGTCAAATGTATTGCTAGAAACTTCCAGCCCCGATAGTGTTTTCTCCATCTTAGCCAGTAAGAGATCAGGAACAGCGCTAATCATGAAAGTAAGGAGAGATCATAAGAGAGCAGTAAAACAAGGGAAATTGTGAGTTTCACCTGTCATTCCTGTTGATTCTGGATGGTTTCCGATAGTAATTTCATAACGCATCGTGACTTTCCATAAAGCAGAGGGCCCAACACATACATAAAGAACTTGTGGAATTTCTGCCCATAGGGTTGAATGCTTAATATAGAGAAAAAATTTAATCTATGGAAATAGAGGCTGAGATTGCAGTTGGGGACAATTAGCTGTCTGGACTCAGGTATTACAGATTGTCTGGTAAGCCCCAGTGTAGTACAGATGACTGTAACCTCCACACATGAGCAGGCAAGCCATGTGGCTGCCCCAGTAGCCTCTTTAGCTGTTGTTTAGTAACTCTTAAGCTTCAGTAAAATGACTCTAGACTTCTGCCATTGTGAAACCAGGCACAGGCCCTGGCAGCTGAGCTCAGGGGTTACCTACATGAACCCTATGAATATGCTGATTCTGCAGGAGCCTAGCTTGATTTGCAGAAAAAAAGGGATGAAGATGAGCTAAATTACAAAAGATTAGACTCATACAGCTGCATCTCAGTATCTGCACAGCAGAACAATTGATGTTTCCCAGGTGCCAGTTAGTGGGAGCACTGCAGGGACAGGACATAGTCTAGGAGAAGAAAGGGCTCCTATTCCCCCCAGCAGCCTCCTCCAGCCTTCTGCACTCAGCATGAAGTTGAGAGCAAAAGGTGAAAGTGTCTCCAGTGTTTCTCTGCTGGGATGACACTTGTTAGGAGTTGGGGCTTATGGCAGGGCTGAGGAGGAAGCAACTAGGAAAGAAGCTTCCAGACAGCCATTATAAAACAATCCCAAAGAGCAGACTTTAGACATATCAGTGTAGATCATAGGAAACAATTTATGAACCTATCATGTTCTGTTTTCCACTAGACTGAATACTGAGTATACAGACAGTACATGGTCAGGTTTCTCCACGAACTCGTGTATACATACCACTTGCTGTGATGGAAGATGATGTGCCAAGCAGCCAGATTTCAGGCGTGCAAGGGTATAGGCACAGAAAAAAACCCCATGAGGATGATACTGCTTATACAGTGAAAGGTTCCCTGAGTTAGGAATATGCACTCAGACTTTTAAAAGAGAGTGTAGTAAAAGTCACATTTATTAGTTTTGATAGAAGGAAGTAACCTAGACTTTACAAAATTAGGAGGAAAAGCTCATATATTTTTACTGAAATATTGTCTGTAGATTTAACCTGTAGCAAAACTTTGGAAAGAGATCCATCTAGCCCTTGATTGCTCACTTATAAGAATTACTAAAGAATTTATATACAGACCATGTCTCATCTCAGGCAATGTACTTTTCTGCTATTCATTCAGACACATACAATTATAATACATCCAGGCTGATCAAAGATGTATTCTATGGCATGATCAATATGCATGTTGAATCAGCATTAGAAGGGAAATGCAAAGTCCAAAAGCTGTAGAAACAATAAATAAAACATCACACTACCAGAAGGTGACATTTTTTATTTTCTTTTTATTCATTCCTCAATTTAACCCCGAATTCAAAAGTTCAAACTTTTCCTATACTTTTAATACTTTTGGACTTCTGCTGTAGCAGAAATCAATCTGTCATCTTTGCAGAGACTTATTAGTTCAGAGTGACTGAATTCTGGATGTGTGCTAAACTTTATATATTTAAATAGTCAATGTAAAATTCTTCTGACATCTATTAGCAAAGCAATAGTTAATGATCTAGTACGTAGTGGTGAGAAGTATCTGTGTTCTTAGCAAGTGGTCAGATTTTATCAGTCTTTGAAGAGTTTTCTTAAACTTTTTCTTTCTTTCCTTAACCAAACCTGGTTTTACTTGGATTGTGTCATTCTCCACATCAGCACTCAAGAAAAATTAAACTAGACAACAAGCTTGGAGTTGCAAATATCCCCAGAGCAATTTAAAAACAACGGAAGATTATATCACCTGTGGATATATGATCTGCTTGCTATGAACTACTAGAGCACCACAATGAGCCCACTAGTATATGTGATGTCTAGGGAAGATGTCATCCACTGCACAAAGCTCCTGGTTCCTGTTTCATGTACACAGGGGTATTCGGTGATATAATTTTGATGATGTAATGTTTGCAAATTTGTATCCTGTTTCCATAGTTTTGGTGGTGGAATTCCTAGGCTGAAATTACCTTTGCATGGTTGAATTAATCTCTGCCATTAAAGAAGGTTGTTTTTTCACTTGTCTCTAGAATCTAAAGTAGCAGATCTCCAAGCAGATGTGACTCTCTGTCACAAGACAGAGATTCTGACTGACATATTCTATTTCTGAATCAAGACAGATTTTTGGTGCTATTTCTCATACAAATATTCAAACAAATCTTCCCAGTAATAAAGCTTCATTTACATAATTAAGATGGAGAACTGCAAGCTACCCTAAAAGCAGACAGCTGTGGAAATAAAGGTATTTTCCCGTTGACATAAAACTTACCAATTTCCTGTTGTCTGCATAATCTGCATTTGTCTAAATTCATTCTGAGTGAGGACTGCAGGAATGGCTCAAGCTGACCTAAGACTGTGCTGCCATTGATGGGTGGGACTCCTTCGCCCCTTTGGTTAAGTGCTCCTGCCACTTCACCTGCGCCAGCTCTGCCCATCTAATGCAGCCATGGGTGAGGGAGACCGCCTTGTTGATCTGACAGAAACCTTCTTTCTGCGAGGTTTGTTTTCAACCAGGAATTGGAGCTTTTCCACTGCAGCCTGATCATCTGCAGTGGGAGTTCATAGCTGTGAGTGGGAATAAAATCCCTGCTTTTGGCAGTGGAGAGGCTGCTGTAGCCTGTGGGGTGCTCCCTGGATGCCTGTGCTGTGCAGGATATATTAAGACTGTTTGGGCAGCTAATAAAGCCACCCCTTAGCTTTAGTCAAAACAAGATTTTAGGAGCTGTGCAAACTCTTTTCTTCATGTTGTAACACTTGAATTGTGTAACTCATTAGTATTGTCAAGTATATTTCTCTCCTGAAAAAGCACTTCTGAGGAATAATGGACTAGGAAAGAGGCCTTCATTTTGAGAGCAGAGAGAATAACATGACATGCTTCCTAAAATATAGATGGTTATAATCTCAACTTTTTGCCCTAGATCTATTAAATGTCTTGTACAAGTTAGTAATAAAAGTATACTTTAGTTTTTGCTTAATAGTCTATAATATTTAAAGACCGTAGTTCCCTGTAACATCCAGGCAGACCTTACCTGCTCCTTTTGTGGTACATATGAGTGTCTGAATTACACAGCAAGATGAAGCTCATTACAATGATACTAGTTGAATTGATAGGATATTTTTACTAATAGCTACACATCTTAATTTGGCACATCTCTATGCAAGGAAGACAATGTTCTCTAATATTTCTTGAAAGGCTAAATCCTGGAGCCTGCACTAAGTGTGATCAGTTATACTGGCAGAAGGGCCTTTCCATGGAAGCCGTGGGGAGAAAATGAACCTTTTCTATGTTGCTAGTACAGTCTCAGGACTGTATCAGTTTGTGCAGCTAATCTACTGCAACTTCATGGAATTAGCAAGAGAATGGCTGATAGATTTGGGCTGCCCTGTTCTCCTTTGTAGTAGTAATATCTGGTGGAGCATGATCCTGCACTGCCTGCTCCTAAAGCACAGAGATCATGTACGATCTCCTTTTGCTGCTCCTCAGATGTCACAGGGAGCACAGCAGGGTCATACCTGCAGCTCATTCTGAGGAAGAGGTAGAGAGTCTGACAGAGTTTGACTAGAATATGATCTTAGCAGACAATGCAACTTTAGAATACAAGTAAGCTATGACAAAGTAGTCACTATTACTTCTAACTGTAATATGGGAAGCGCCTTTCACACGTTGGCTAGTAGCCACTTGCCAATGTGCCCTGCAAACAGAAAACTTATGGTGTCTAAAATCAAAAGGAATTTTTCTAACATCAGTTTTTTTTTCTGTAGTCCTTGTAAGCCAAAACCCAGCACACAGAGCTAAGGTTTCACACTATTCCCTCCTCACAGTATGGCTCTGTAGCAATGTCTACCTCTTTCATGTTGCTTTCCATTTGCAGAAATGTTCTCTAAAGGAGCTTATTTTCTTGATCAAAATTTACAGATGAAGAAAGGAAAGCAATAATAATATACATACATAATGAATGTTACTTTTACAGGTCATCTAGCCAACTGCCTAAAAATTGAACCCTGGCTGCCAAATCCACCATAGTCTGATCTAGCTACTAGATTACTGGACCTTCCCTGTGTGTACTCAACCAGAGTGGTATAGCTAGACTGGAGCTATTTCTGAAAATAAAGAACTACAGGCTATTTCTGCCTGTACAAGTCTACGAACACATCCTGAAAGCAAAACATTATGTAAAAGTGCTTCCCTATGCATTGCATTGTGCATTCTCTATTCAACATACTGAATCAGATTAAATGAATAAAAACATACTTACTGAAAATATATGTTTGCAATTGCTTGTTTGGTGAGTCAATGTAAGGTGATGCATCAAGAAACCACAGCTGAGAGCAAACTAAAGGGAAAAAAAAGAAGAGACAAAATCAACAGAAGACTGTTTAAAAAAAAAGGGAATTACATGCATGGAATCACTGCAGAGTGTAAAGGAAACAGGGAAACAGAGTGCATGATATATGACAGGAAACCATTATGTCTTAGTTCTGCTTATACAGAAATCAGTGTGAGATTTATTAGTAGTTCCTCATAAGCAGGACCAAACGCTGTATAAGTGGGTAGTGAATGAAAACAAGAGGCCTGGTACTGGACTGCTAACAATTTACATCCTCTCATGCTCAGTGTGTGCATTCCAGTATTATAGTGTATACAGATTCAAAAAACAAAAGCTCATGATTAAACAGTTCTATAAAAAATTGCTAGGTGTCTGGAAGACAATTTAACATCAAGTTGTTTTTCCTCTATGCAAAAAAACCCCCCATCAAAACTAATGATTTCTTAATACTATGTAAAGAATTTCTTTACTTTCACAAACTACAGTTGCATGCCAATGTATTGAAACAGACCATAAACCTCAGAATGATCCACAAGTGAACAAACCCTTTGCATGAACTTTGTTGTGCTGATATCTCAGTCAAGAGGAGATTAATTTCATTGATCTTAACAGGAGCTGAAAAAACACCAAAACATGAAGTGATCATAAATCTCTATATTCAGTAAAAAAGATGAAGAAGCACCATTGTATTGTCTACTGACAACTAAATAAAACTACAGACCTGAAATTCACGGAAAAAAACAAGTAAACTCAAAAGCCCACAAAAGCCCAGAACACCTGACTTCCACTGGAAAAGCCAAATAACAAACTTGGCTGAAATGCAATAGCAATAGTTATTGTCAAATATAGGTCATGACAGAGAAACAAATATTGCACCTTGAAAAAATATTTGAGGAAGGTGCATAGATTATTAAGAGGCCACAGAAAACTGGAAATTAGTCATATCACAGGACCTCAAAATCTCCTTCCGCTTACTGGGGTGAGCATGCTGTGCCTCCTCTATTCCCACTATAATGGAGATGATTTAAACCTGAATTGTCTTGTTAAATCAGCTGTGAATGCAAAAGATGTATAAGATCAAGGGATCAAATATAGATGAGAAGATCTGCAAAAGTGCTTCCAAAGCTCAGTGTGCTTCTAGAACCTGAGGTGGAAAGCTCAAGTGACAAATGGAAACTAAAGGCTTTAAAGTCCTTAGCAAATACTAAATATCAATTAATAATTGAAACGCTTGTGGGAGAAACTACTTTGACACAATGGATGGTGGATGATGGAACAAAAGATCTTACAGGTTGAATACAAGACCTTGGGGACTCCAGTAGTATATCCAAAGGCTAAATGATGGATCTAAAAACTGTAACTTCATTCAGGCTACCGGACACACTCTAAACACAGAATTGAGCAGACGAAACCAGAGAACCAAGGGTAAGTATTACAGTGATGCAGGAAACCCAGTGGAAAAGTAATCTTTTCAAACCCAAGGGAAATGAAAAACTATGTGTAACTATATGTATTGTATAACAGAGGTGGATTAGGTGAAAGACAAGGAAAATTTCATGCCAGGAAAATTCAGTCATCTAATTCAAACTCCTGATCCAGAAGAAAACATTTTGGTTTGTTTGCAAGTGTTTTGGCTTATGTGTTGTTATGAGGAGATGACAGCAGATTATATTTAATGTTGCCATCCAGGACATAAAGTCTGATCAGTATTTGGAGACAGATATCACCAAGAAAAACTCACCATGTTACAGGGAAAATGCTTCCCTGCATAAGTAGGGCTAGTTTTCTCTTTCAACAATTTCAGAAGCCATGTGATTTTGCAGAAATGAGTATAGTTGGATCCTGTATTTTCACTGGACTGCTGGACTGATTTCCTATTATTATGTCTCCAGGCATTTGTGCAGTGGAAATATAGAAATAATAGGAAATCAGTACCTCAGCTAGGTATTAAGGAGGCTTGCTCATTTACTGGCACTGTTTTATATCAAATGAGAAGTAAGGAAAAAGATATGAGTGTGAGCTGTAGATTCCCATTTCAATTTTTGCATCAGTAAAAGGGTACTATTAGCATCATTACATTTTCACTATGCCCATCTATCTTTTGGCTTCAGTTTCAAATGGAGATTTTATTTGCCTTGCTTTCTCTTCTAAATTAGCCTTTGAGGTTGACATGTTACACAGTTTCTGGCTTCTGCCTCAAAGGGCTGCACTTCAGTGGTTGTTAAAGAGCCTCCTACAAAGTTCATAGGTAACACTGAGACAGGGGTCACATAAATATATTATAAAAATAATTGGATTTTTTTATGATAGACTTGATGGCAAGAATTACTACCTACACCTTTTCTTAAAAGTGAGTTGCAACAGATTATCAGGATGCCCCAATAGATAGTTTCATAACAATAGTGTATTGTAAATGCAAGAGAAATGTGACGCAAGTACAAAAGAGTTACTCAGCCACACCACTGCAAACCCTTCCAAAAGCCTGATGTGCTGCAGTTTTTATAAGGGAAGACCTAATGATGCCCAATATTTGTTGTTATATTGCCGTGGCCACCTAGTAAGGAACGTGCTTAAGACAGGCGTGAACCAAGATGGCAGTTACACTAAACTTGGCAGAAGGCACCTGTTGGCCACAGAAACAAACATCCTTTGCTGAGTATGCCTGCGGATAAAATAATCTGTGCTGTTGAAGGAGAGAATTTCTTTTTAATGGCCACGCATTCACAATGATGCCCAGACTTTGAAGGTACTCTATCTGCTGGAGGTATTGCCACAGACAGATGGCCCATCCTGTGCCAAACGCCCATTTCCACTGCCTCCCTTTGCCACATTCATGCTACCATAAAGAAACTGCTACATGGCTTCTCTCATAGGTTTTACTTTCCTGTCTGTAATGGTTTGATTTTGGCCCCTTTAAGAATAGCCAGGTTGTGGCTGAGGAAAAAAAAAACAAACTACAAATACCATNTGCATATTAGTGTTAATACATTATATATAATCACTACAGCATTTTTTTTAGTCTCTCTCTTTCTTCTCCTTATCTCTCTTGCGTTTGTACAGGGGGGTGAGGGTTGGAAGGAAGGGGGGGCTGTGGACACTGTGGGGGTTTGGGGGAGAGTTTTTTGCTCAAACCATCACACTGTCTTATCTGTCTTGTGTTTCAGGGCAACCTTTGGGCCACATGTTTATTATAACTATTAGTATTAAACCTTTTTCTGACTGGAAGTGCATTACTTAACTGGCAAACAGCAACAGTGCAGGATTGGGAATGTGCAATGGACTACTTGACCAAGGTGATGACAGGCACAATGACCTCCAAGGTAAGTTACAAAAGGAAGAACAACTATTGATACTGTCCTGGCTGAAAGGAGCACTATGAAAAAGTCTTACTTTTAACAATTGTATTAAACAACTTTATAGAAATCACAAAAGGAGGAACACCCAATACCTAAAAAAGATGAGAGACCACTTAAAAGAAGACAAAAAGGTAAACTAAAAGGTACAGTGTAGGCAAAATGAGACTGTTTATAGACACCACACTTGAAGCTTGGCCTAACTGTAAACCACCAGTTAGCAGCAGCTTTTGAAAGATTCAAAAGGCCAAAATGGGTAAACAGCAAGACATACAAGATTTTAAAATTAAGAAGGCATCCCTCGTGACAGTGAAGGCCAACGGCTTTATGGGTTGTATTAGGAAAAGCACTGCCAGGCAGGTTGAAGGAGGTGATCCTTCTCCTCTACACAGGCAGAGGCCATACTGCAGTACTGGGTCCAGTTCTAGGCTCCCTAGTATCTGAAGGGCATCGATTTAATGAAGCTAGTTCAGTGAAAGGCCGCGAATATCATGAAGGATCTGGAGCATCTTTCCTATGAGGAGAGATCAGGATACCTGTGACTGTTTTGCCTGAAGAAGAGAAGGCTTAAGGGGATATTATCAATGTTTATAAATACCTGATAGGAGTCAGGCTCTTCTCCATTGTGCCCAGTGGAAGGACAAATGGCAACGGGCATAAATTAAAATGCAAAAAAATCTGTCCTTCCAAGCTCACTCTTGAATTCTGTGATTTTACTTAAAAAAAAGAAGCCTTCATAAGGAAGAGCTCTGATCTGCCTGCAACCACTCCAGAATGAATGACAGGGCAGGATTTCAAACAAATAAAAACTGGTTAAAATGCGGAAACAAAAGGGCAGGAACAAATAGGCAATGGAAAGAAGCAGAAAAATTCTAATACATAGGTCCATGAAAATATTAGCTCAGGGCTAACTGATGACCAGTAAAATAAATAGACTGTTAGAAAATCTCAGAAAACACTCAGAATAAAACAGAGAACATTGCATTCTCAAGCATAGGGACACTCATTTTTTGTGTACTTTGTATTGTTCTACTCTTCTCATCTGAAAAAGGATACAGCAGGAAGGCAACTATACAGCAAAGTGAAAATAAGATAATTAAAAGTTTAATTGCTTCCATATGAGGAATGATTAAATAGATCAAAATTCTTCTGGCTAAAGAAAACCTATGGGAGGATATAGTGGATGTCTACAAAATCACATGTCATATTGTAATAGACAGTTGCTCGTCATCTCATTTAGTCTGAGAATGGAAATCAAATTAAAGTAGCAGGCGGAAAGGATAAAACTTAAAAACGGAAGTGGCACTGGTGCAAAGATACCAAGTTCCAGAGCGACTGATTCATCATCATTTATCAGGGTTCCTGGCAACTTCTGCTGCATTGTATCATGTCGTATCTAGGCAGCCCAATCTACTGGGATGTGTCCCTGCCCATGACAGGGGGGTTGGAACTGGATGATCTTTAAGGTCCCTTCCACCCTTCAACCCAAACTATTCTACGATTCTATGATTCTATGATATGTAGTTAAGGTGTGTGACTCCTTTGTCAGAGGGGGATCTAGATTATGTGTATTATTTGGGGTTCAAAATATATGGATGAGAAATCTTTTCTATTAAGAGAAATATAGCTGTTATTGAAGAGAAATACAGTTATGACATATGAAGACGTATGAAGACCATCACTATGGGCTCAAAACCCACAAACTGGGTCACAAACTGCTGAAGTCTGCAGTAACCTTCTGGGAAAGTATCAATGCATGTTTGTCCTGTTTGTATGCCGCTGCCTAGGCAAAGCTACTCATTGCCACTGGTGGCAGATGGACTTTGCTCTGACCTTATAGAACAGGTTGCCATAGCAGGCCTTGATCTGTCCCCATTTGAATTCACATTTCTGCATGCATTTCATCATAATTGTTACAGATTTAATACAGATTGTTGTTTGGCTTACTTGGCAATCCTTGCCTTGATATTGTGTCTTCGTCCTTTGCCCATCAGATCCTCTAATTTATTAGTATTACTACATACAATGTGCAAAGGGCAAGATAACAGTGGTTACTTAATCCACTGCATCCCGTTCTAACAGCTAATCCCGCAGCCACATGCGACCTAAAGCTAGACGAGGTGTATTATCCCTTCAGAAGGGATTAGATAAGATGGTTGCATAGTGGGGAAGGGGTTATCCTTTCCCTTTCCCCCTTAAACCACATTAAAGTACTGAAAGCATCTGGAGGAGGATAAATGAATATGGGTTTTACTAAATGCAAAGTCATGCTATTCCCTATTTTCTTCCCTTGAAATGATAATTTAAAGTATACCCTTTGAAAATCCTTTATATATCCTTTGAAAATAGAAATCTATTCTTTCAGAACAGCTGCTTTCTGAGAAGGAATTGGAGCTGCCTTGCTTGTGAGAAACACAGATTTTCCTAAAGCAGAAAGGCACTGCACATAGATGCATGTCTACTGCATCAATTTTAGCAAATCTGCTGTATTCATAAAATGCATCTTTACCTCTCCCACCAACATAAGAATTCCAAAGCAAATCCTGAAGTGGCCTTTGCAAAACTGAGGAACCAGTGTGGGAATAGTAAGCTTTGGAAATGTATTCCTACTTTTTATTTCATTAAGACCCAGAGGAAAGACTTCATATCAACTAGGACTGTCAAATATTCTGTGATTTTCTTTTCTGTCTTCTGATCTCAGAGATAAATATATTATATATTGTGCTGCATGGGATATAAACTTATTTGCCATGAAAAAAAGAATAATTCATAGCACTAACTGTTCAGTATGTTCATGAAATGGACATGGAGTGCGACTGTGAGAAAACTCTAACATCCAAACTTTGTTTTTACCATGGCCTTTGAAACCTGTTGTCTCATCCTTTCCATTGTTGATGTACAGGAGATAATGTCAAAGCTGCTTTCTTATTATTTAAAATGTAAGTAATGTTTTGTAAGAAACCTGACAATAATAAATAAGAATCTACTCCTGATTGTTTTCCTATTTCAATGGTTGCTTTAGAGACCATTTTAGAAATATTCTTTTAGAAAAAGAATATTTAGGTCATCCAGTCTTAAAGGTTGTCCTTGGTTTAAAGGCTCGTGACACAATGCAGAAAGATAAGCTGTCATTTTTAAGATTATGACTTGCATTAGTTGGGATTAAATGATTCATCAATTCATCTCAACAAAATTTCATGTAATAGGGTGGGTAACCATTTTTCACCATTTTCCAGCAGAGCAGTAAGAGTCTCTTGGATGTTACACCTGGTATCTACGTATCTACAAAGTAACATTTCAAAGCACGCAACTAAGTTTTTCATATTATCTTCAGCAAGCAAATCACTCTAGCACAAAATCAAGAGTCTACTCCTAATTATTATGCAAAATTAAGTTAATGATTGTCAAACTGCAGGTTGGTTTTCTCTGAAAAATACTGTTATATCACTGTCATAATACAACCATAGCTTTTTAAGTGGTTGTAATACTATTTTTCTTGTTCTCCTACAAATAGCTGACTACTGTCTGCTACAACCTCACCACTGTGTGTAAATCACTTTTTAAAACTGTGTTGGATACAAGCAGTGTATCTTAATTGCTCAGAGCTAATGTGCTTGTAATCTTAAATCCCTCTTCCTGTCCACAAAAACCAAACAGACACTGATAGAACACATGAGATTGCCCAGCTCTGGCTGCTGTTGGAGGAAGGAGAGAAACATTATTATGTAGTTGCTTCATAGAAATAGGCTGAATTCTTTAGACATGGAGTGGCCAATCACAGCAGGTTCATTTACATTGCAGTGTGGTCTCCAGAGAAATCCTGCACTGGGACTGCTGCAGCACTTTCATTCCTTGCTATCATTTGCTGAATGTGAAATCATATGGATATGCTCACTGTCTTTAAGGATGTTACACAGGAAAGTGTGTCCCTGCATCTGACACACACCCTAGTAGTCAGCTCTTACCAATTCTGTAAATTACTGCATGAAGAAGAGAAAAAGAATGAGCGTGTGCATGTGTGTCATTTCTGCTAAGAGGGACTGGTGAGCCTAGTGCCCATGCTTGTTTCACTGTGAATCATAACCTGACTCACTGCCACAACAATATATGGGTCAACCTTGCAATCTGGAAATGTGAGAGCAGGATTAGCCTTTGGAACACAAGATGTGTAACTTGCTGCCCGTTCCCCTCGGAAGGAGTTGAGCCTCTCAGCTTCTGCTGGACATTGTGCATAGCTGGCATAACTGAGAAAAGCTTTTGAAGTACCAATGAATCAAGGAGTTTGACACCTGGAGACGTGCATTCTCCTGAGATTTTTGTGTACTTAAGCAACCTAAACAGAATCTACACATTTCAAGGCCTGGTTTTACTCATGATGGCACTGGTGAAGAGAACAAGAGGAGGATAGCCATGCATGTAGCCATTCTCTCATCATGAATTTTACAACTTATGCTAAACCAGGCAGTGGCAAAACAGGGAAAACCACAAAACCTTAGCTCCCTTTGTGTATCAGCCCTTGCTGTTTCTGCAGTCTTCTATAGCAAATACCATTATCCCCATGTTAAAGCTGTGGAAGCTGTGACAGATGGTTCAAGTGAACTTACCAAAGGATTCCAGGTGTCTTTCAGACACAGAATGAGACTGCGAGAGCCCTTTGTTGTTTATTCCAAGTTGTTTCTCACATTACTGACTCATTACTGACAAAATCATCTCTATTGCTTAGGGTGCATGGCAGCCAGTTCAGCAGGAATAAACTGGATGGATGTCCTTCTAGCCTTCACCTTCTCTCAGTGGTTGCCTAAAGGCACTGTGTTATACAACTTGTCTAGGGTACCTTAAGGGCACATGAAGTGCCATGGCCCTTTCATTATAAATCCCAGCCTTAAGGGTTCAAATGGGATATGAAAATGATAAAAAGAAAAAAAAACATCCTCCAGCCTTATTAAATAAATGGATTGGGTGAGTTGTCAAGAGTAACCCAAGACTTCTCTTGAACAGTGAAAAGCCCACAAGAAAACAGGCAGACACCCATGAATTACAACAGGCTAGATGTCTGTCCCAACTCAGAAATGGCTTCATTGAAGAAATCCTACAAAAGCTTGATAGGAAAATTAATGAATCTTTTGCCCTGATTATGGTGCATCTTTCAGTGAATTAGTAATACTTATTTTGAAGAAGCTAGGTCTGAGCAACTTTAACTATCCACTACCAACTGTCCCCTGTAATAGGGATGAAAAATGCACAATATGGCCTGGATTTCCAGAGTTAAAACAGATGGCAAAGAGGTCGACTGCCACAGATAGATCCAATCTTAGAGCAAGAGGACTACATAGTTCCACTTGGAAGAGGACAACACAGAGAAACACCTGTCCTCAAAGAGCATGCTCAGGAAAGTCTAAAGCACTGCATCCATAAGCGTGAGCTACAGGACTGTTTATTTAGGGCAGGTTTTGCCTCCTTTCTTGCCTCTACTCATCATTAAAGTCAAGTACCTGAATACCAACCCAACAATGCTTCATTTTGAGTAAGGTGTAGAATTATAATCTGAATCAGGACTAATATCCATATTGAATGGTTTGATTCTATGGCTACAATGAGAAAAAATTAAAATCCTAGAATACAAATACTCTCTGAGTTCATGGGATTCAGAATCCTTAGAATACTTTGCTGTTTGGGTCCACCTTCCAAATTCCAATTCTCGTCCTGTTCCATGCCAAGATCCCACAGCTCTTATGCATTTCAACAAAAACTACAGAGTATAGACATACTGCTTATATAACTGCAGAGCACAACCTGACCCATGAAAACTACATCACACCTTCAACAAACCTCAGATTATTACTACGAAACAAGCAAAGTCCTGGTATAAACACAGCCAGCCATTTCCACATGTTTAATTATAGAATGCACCTCCATAATTTAATAGGATGATTATTGTTACTGTACTCATCCCAGGAGTAATTTTTCTGCAGTAGAAAAGACAGTAGAGCAGATCCTGAAGGTAGAATGTGCAAGGCACCAGAGATGTTTGCCACACAAACACAAACGAACGGTTACTATGTTAACTCTCTAACTCAGTTGAAGGCAACAGCCCAGCAAAATCAGGACTTCGCTAGAACTATGCCCACTGTGGCCAGCATTCTAACATAACCCATCACAGCCTTATAAGTACACCTGCCCTGTGCAAACTGCTGATACAGCTTGATTTCCCATTTGGTGTGATACAGAAGAGCCTAATGCCTTTCACACATTCTACTGAGTCAGTCTTTGGCGATGAGCAGAGGTCGGTCCCAGACTGACAGCACAGGCCGACCCACATCAGGCATGCACTTTACAGAGTTGTCCAGGGTTGTAAAGGACCTCTGGAGATCATCCAGCCCATCCCCTCTGCTAAAGCAGGGTCATGTACAGCAGGCTGCACAGGAACGCATGCAGGTGGGTTTTGAATATCCCCAGAGAAGGAGATTCCCCAACCTCTCTGGACAACCGGTTCCAGTGCTACTTGATTTAAGAACTACACTTGCTTGCATGTGGTCAGAGGCTTTGAACCCTAACAGCAGGTCAGCCAAGGTAGTTATAAAGAGGCTTTCTCACTGGAATAAATCTTAGAAGGACATGTAGGGTTTTTAATGGAGAATTTTGCTGGCAGGAAGGGCATTGAGTCATGTACCAACTGGCCTTTACTGTGGACATAGGGGTAGATGGGGTCAAACGAGTCTGTTTTGTGGTGGCTCCTGACCAGCTGCTTGGCACAAGGAGCATGGCCGCTGCCGTTTGGTGGAAGCTTTCTCCTTCCCTTCTCCAATTTTAGCATTTTATTTGGTTTCTCCTCTCCACCATCCTGAAAGGGTCATCGGGCACTGGGATCGGCTGTCCAGAGAGGTGGTTGAGTCACTATCCCTAGAGGTATTTAAAAGATGGGTAGATGAGGTACTTAAGGATAACCATATCCTGGGCTGCATCAAAAGAAGCGTGGCCAGCAGGGTGAGTGAGATGATTCTGCCCCTCTACTCCTCTCTTGTGACACCTCTTCTGGAGTATTGTGCCCAGTTCTGGAATCCTCAGCATAAGAAGGAGATGGAGCTGTTGGAACAGGTCTAGAGGAGGGCTCCAAAGATGAGGGCTCCAAAGGTTGGAGAACCTCCTATATGAGGACAGGCTGAGAGAGTTAGGGTTGTTCAGCCTGGAGAAGGCTCTGAGGATATCTTATAGTGACCTTGCAATGCCTGAAGGGGCTACAAGAAGCTGGGGAGAGACTGACTACAAAGGCTTGTAGTAATAGGACGAGGTGCAATGGGTATAAACTGGAGAAGGGCAGACTTAGGCTAGACATAAGGAAGAATTCCTTCACCATGAGGGTGGTGAGGCACTGGCACAGGTTGCCCAGGGAAGTTGTGGCTGCCCCATCCCTAGAGTTGTTCAAGGCCAGGCTGATGGGCCTTAGGCAGCCGAGTCTAGTGGGAGGTGTCCCTGCCCATGGCAGTGGGGGTGGAACTGGGTGATCTTTATGGTCCCTCCCAATATAAACCATTTTATGGTTTAGTGGCAGACAGGTATAGTTAGACTCAATGATCTCAAGAGACTTTTTCTACCCCCACGACTCTCTGTTTTCTGACACCGACATAACCCCACACCCCGACCTCCTCCCCGCCCAGTGTAAACAACCCCGGCCGGCACCGCTCCCGCCCCTCCGCGCATGAGCAGCCGGCGGGGGCGCCGCTCTCCTCCCTCCCCACTCCCTCCGAGTCCAGGTCTGGGCGAGCCGTGCGCGTGCGCGGCGCCGGCGGTGAGGGGGCGGGCGCAGGCGCTGTGGCGGGGCCGGGGCCAGGGCCGGGCGGTGTCGCGATGGACGAGGACGTGCTGACTACCCTGAAGATCCTCATCATCGGCGAGAGCGGCGTCGGCAAGTCCAGGTGAGGGGGGCAGCCGCCTCCCCGCGGCCCGGAGCGGGTGGGGGGTGCACTCTGAGGGGCCGGGCCGCCCCGCGCCCGCCGCAGCCTCGGGTTCAACCTGGGCCGCGGGGGGGCCGTGTGTGAGGGGAGCGGCGGAGGGAGGAGTTGTACCGCTTCTGCTTACTGGGGATGCGCCTTCGCGAGGGTTTTGAGGTTGATTCGTGTCCCCCCCCTTCCCTGCTCTTTTCATGGCTTTTGTCTAAGATACCTTTTAGTCTTCTAGTATTGTTTTTTGTTTAACTTTTTTGGTTAGCGCCATAGAGCCTAATAAAGAAAGCGGAATATAAATGCAGGAGGGCGTCTGGGAATGTAACACCCAAGTCATGTTGGGTTTGGTGTTTTTATGGCAGTAAACAGAGTCTTCCACCTCAAATAAAATACAAGATGCTAATTTAAAAAAAGCAAAACAAAAAAAACTACCCAAGCAAAACAAACAAACCAACCAAACTAAACAAACTAAACAAACTTAATTTATTAAAAATCTATTAATCGCTCCTTTGAGTAGCTGCTGTATTGATAATGTAGTACAGCAAGCCTCTGACGGAGATGATCTGGGCAAATTTCTTTCAGTTGAGATCATCTCTTATATGTGGCCATATGGAAGAACCTTTCCAGGGACAGATAGTGTGCCAGTGTTCTTTTAAACCTACTTAAATACTTATTTCTTCACATCGAAAAAGTTGTTAAAAGAGACTTTACCTGTGTGTAGTGGAAATAGAATTTATATGAAATGGTAATGCTAGAGTTGTTTAGGTGTAGGAACTTGAACTATTCCCAAATTTGTGTCACTTACCCATTCTGAAAGATCAGATATTAAACACGTGTTACCATTAGTAGTAAATGGTTGGAGTCTTGACTTCTGAACTAAATGCTATCTTAAATCTGGTCATTGAGAGCATGCTGTACTTGTAGATGATATTTGCCTATGAAGGAAAAGTCGGGAAAGTAGGGCTTGACTGGGCTTATTGCTCAAGCCTTATAAACCGATGTTTTTATTCTAGTGGCAGTATGAGGTTAACTTATTCTGTTTCGAGTGAAAGGAGTTTTGGTTGTAACTAAAAATTACTGCTCTTAAATAGCATGCTGATACAGCTGCACAAAGGTACCAGTAGAAGCCTGTGTGCTCTCTCTCTCTATATATCTTAATTATTCTTTGGTAAATAAAGTGGTTGTTTGGTTTGAGGTTCTGGAGTAGGGGTAAAAAAAGGTTGGTCTATGGTTAACCTCAAATTTGTCACTCAGCATTACTGAAGAAAAGGAATTTTCAGTAGCTGTTTTTCTGTCAAAGCAGGACTGTGTCCAAGTGCTAAAAAGGTCTTGACTGCTAAATTCACATGCAGAAAGGAGAAGAAAGGGAAACAAACAACTAGAAGGTGGGACCAAAAAGTAAATAAGGCTTTGTTTTGTTTCTCTAGCCTGGCACTGAATAGAAGCTGTCGGTGGTAGCAAACAGCTGTGTGCCCTATTGTAGTATACACTTGCTACAGATACATAAAACTGAGGATTTCAGTAATTGTGTCCTGGTAAATCTTAGTTGTAGCTCTTCTTCTGTTAGTAGCAAACGTATCCATCAGGATAGGGGGAATGTGTGTGTGAAAGTCCTTATGTACAAAATAGTAAAGCGAAGGTGAGCTAATTCTGCTCTTAAACTTCTGTCTCTCTGTTTCTGATGGGTGTAGTGCTTACTGTACCACTGTATGCCCAGTTCAAGGAGTTATTTCTGGGGCGAAAAGCTGACTTGGAATTTTCTTCTCAAGCTTATTGAAATACTGTGTGAGGCAATATGAAGCCAAAGAAAATCTTACTGTTGTAATTAATTCCATAAGAACAAAAATAGAAACAGATAGAAGCAAAACACTCTTGAGAAGCAGACCATGTGGCTGTTCAGGCAACTGATTTCACAACTTGCGTGGTACCTTGTTTTCAAAGAGACAGAGTCAGTAATAGATGCCTGTTCTCTTTAGCAGAGCGTATCTGCTGTATTATTTTTGTGTTCCCTTCTTTGGTTTTTTGTAGAACAGAATTTATGGAAAATGAGATGTGTTTTTATTTAGCTATGTGATCGTACTTGTAATTCGTAGACTTCCAGCAAACTACAGATATGCTGCCTTAATAGTAACTCTTACTTATTTTTCTTCCCTCCCTATCAGCCTTCTGCTGCGGTTCACAGATGATACATTTGACCCAGAACTTGCAGCAACAATTGGTAAGTATGTAATGATGCTACCTGAGAAAAATTATTCCAGCTTCAGTAGAAAATTGTAGTTTGTTTAGACTTGCCTAACCAGTAGTGAAGTTCAGACGTGTCTGCTTCTCTGTAAGGAAAGAATGATGTGGACGCAGTTTATCACACAGTGCTCACTGGTGTAGAACATTGACTGTTCTGGCCTGTAGTTGTCTCCTTTATGCAAAAATAGATCCTTGGCTAGGAAAACAAATGTAAATGTCACCCTTCACCATGAAGGTGGGAGTCATAGGTATGGGCAGTGAAAAGCTCTAGTGGAACAACCTGCAGTTGCCAGCATTTGCAACTGTAGTGGAAATGTAAGAGGTATTGTTATGTCTTCTACAGATTTATCTATGCAATATAGCTGTCAAGTTGTTTGAATAGCAATATTGTTGTCCAGAACCTGTGTTGTATGTAATACGATACTTAATACCTATTGTAAGAAGACTTAAGATTCTCTTCGGTTGGGGATGTTAGCTCCTGCAACTCCTGACAGTACTAGAGTGTGCTGGGCTCTGTGTGGTGTCTGCTTTTCATCTATAGGTAGGAAATGACAATGTGGCTTTTTGTCTCCTACTTAGTAATCAGTTTCTTGGCAGCCTAGTCTTTTGAGAAAAATGGAAGAGAGCCAAGAATCTAGAGCTGCTGGGAAAATAATAGTGATGTGTCATCGCTGTGTTGGTACAGTACCTACCTACAGGTGGAGTCAGTTGTGCTGGCGAGAGTGACCCAGAATGAAGGATATTCTATGTAGGTGGCTGTCAAAACAAAATGAAACTTCGAAGAATGTGATACAGCTCTGTACCAAATTAATAACTAAAGTAATAGAAGGTAGAGATGACTTCTACACACAATGCATTTCAATTGTGTTTTTTTACTTCCTCTGTAGGAGGAGTTCTGGCTAAGGACATGTATCGTATTTTTTCTTTGAGTCCAACTGTTGGTAAAGAAATCCAGCTCTAATTGGTTAGGAGGTCAATAAATGGATCTAGTTTTCATTAATGTTTATAAGATACAGGAATACTGTTTCATGGAAGGCACTGAGCAGCTGAGGAGAGGAACATGGTCTATTCTTGTTCATTTCATCGCTTGTGAAAAATGGACTTGTGCAAGTAGCCCTACCTCAGTTGATGTGGGAGGACAGAGTGGAAGGAAATGGGAATGGAACAGACCAGGTGGTGAAGATAGCAGTCTTGTATTATAATCAAACTAGTTCTGGCACTGTATATGCTTCCAGTTGTGTTAATTTCTTGGTAAGTCAACCATGGTGGTCAGGAAGTCAGTCCAGAATAGCTACTTTAGCTTTCATGACTTTTTGGATACTGACAGACTAGTTTGGTGTCTGTGGTCTTTATCATTTTGTTTGTTTGTTTCTTTATTGTGGGTGGTTTTTTTTTACATTCTACTGTTCACAGGTGTCTGTTACCAATGTCAAAAACTGAGATCAGTACACAATTTGAGAACTAAGGAGTTATTTTCTGAAGTAATTCTTCCTCTTTGGGATTTGTCAAAATGCCCAACAGTATGTGTGGTAGCTAATTGTTGGCTGTTTAACAGCAACAACTAAAGATTTACTGCTGGCAGATCGTACTCTGTCAGTAGTAGGATCTACTGGCAGGTACTATGCAGCTCTGCTTCCAGAGTGGAAGAGGAGATGGAGTCCTGTGAGCATTACTTCAAACAGAGTATATTCTGAAACAAATATACTAATCTGGGATGAACATGGTCATTTGGCAGAAAAAGCAAGTTTCTAGAGATAGAGCAAAAGCTGGCGTAATCACCCTAGCCGTTAGGCCCAAACTGATGCTTGTAGTAGTATTGCAGAGCAGAGCTACTAGGACCTCAGCTGTGAAAGTCCTGTAGCATGGTATGTGGAGCACTCGTGGGACAGCAGATTCTTTTCTCTCAATTTTTTCCCCCACTTAACTGGAAGGGGAACAGATTCTGGGTTGTTTAACTACTAGGCTGCAGCATTGCCATTTTTCTGATGAATGTATTGCTAATAAGCAACACGTCAGCTTTAAACTCAGGGCAGGATGTTCAAATAGATAAAGTACTTGGAGTGAGTCCTTAGGGATAACTGTTTCCTGCTGTGTGAAGACAGGTCGTGGTGCCAGATTCGGGTACTCACAAGATGGTGCAATGCCAAAACATTTTGTGAACCTCAACCTTTATTTATTTTTGTGCTGATTAAGCACCGTTTCATTTTGAGTCTGGGGACAGAAGAGGTTTTTAAATAATTCTAAGGCTTTCCTGTTTAGACTATAGAGTATGGTGCTTTCCCAGAATGAATGGATTGACTACAAATAAGGTAATCTTTCAGTCTCATCTACATAATGACTGCTGATCTGGTGTAAGTGACTATTTTTATTTTGATTAGAAAATGAAAACAAAACATGCTATATTTTTTTTTAAAAGCCCACACTAAACTAGTAATAATTGTAAGTACAAGAACAACACTTGGAAGAGCAGTGGTGGCAGCACAGCTGGTCACTTGCACAAACCTACTGCGTACTATTTAAATGAAACCTGAAACTATTGTTTTGTGTGGGTTTGGTTTTTTTTTCCCTTCAGAATTTTGTAAAAATCCTGTGGTCTCAGGATTACATGCTGCCTTGGGCAAATGCTCAACAGATTAGTTGCCTTCCTTCCATTCTCTTGAGGCTAACTTGTTCACCAGGCTTCATCAGACTATATATACCCCAATATTTTCTCTTGTCCTCACTGCTCATTCTTGTCTTTACTTGCTTGCTCTTTGTATGACACATACTAGAAGAGAGTTCAGTGCAATCCCTGTTTCATAAGTGCAGCAATGTATTGCACACATCCTGATGTCTTGGTCTGCAACTTTCTAGTCCTCCTTGCACTTGGAATCCTCCAACTCTAAGCTGTCCACTTGTCAGTTACCTGCAACACAAATAATACACTGTAGCTGGTTTTGCACTTCTTGTAAATACAGAGTGACCTACTGTCCCTAATGCACCTTGCAGACTGGAAGTCCATCATGGTGTTTCAGTGTGTAGTGCTGAGATGGTGGGTATCAGCACACAGAAGCGCAGTCTAGCACTGCTGTCTAGTTTCTGGCTGCCCTCAAAAAGAGTGGTGGAAAGTAGTGTCAGCTTTCTGTCGTTGGAAGAGATATCACTCTTGCAAAATCAGACCTGATAGCTGTCACATAAATGCATCAATATTTCGCTGAAATATTTAGGGAACATAAATACTCTTTTTTTTTTCAATTTAACAAGATTTTCTTGAGCCCTGCAATTTTTCCACTTGTCTTCTTTTATGGCAGATTGATTATCAAAACCCTAGTTATTGAAAAGATTTCATTAACTGGCTTTTATTTAACTTGGGCTCCTTGCTTTACTGGAATTATATTTACCATGTCTTGATTGATCACTTTAAATGGTATGTTTTGGTCTGCTGTGGTTCATTTTCATACATTTGCTTTTCAATAATCAATCCATAATAAGTGATGTTTATTCATTTTAATTTCTTGATTTACTTTCAATGCTTATGCAGAATTAAAAGTATTATCTTTTAACTTTAAGCCAGCAGCAAGGCAAACATAAAGGCTTATATGCATTCCATTCACTGGAAGTTGCAGACCTGTGCAGGCACAAGATACTGGATCTGTTTTCTGAATGGAGGAGGTATACCGTGGCTTCAAAATACACCAAAAGTATTTGTCCTAAGGAAAAAAGGTTTTTCTTCCCAAAAGTACTGTGACATACTTTTGATTTATGTTAAGTGTCTGATAGACTTGTTATTATCTACAGTTACAGGTCTTGATGTCACACTAATAGATTAAAGAATATACTGTGAACTCTTGGACATCCTGGCTGATCAATGGTGATTTTTACAATTTAGGGAAGGAAATATGCAGTTACAGTGGAAGATGAGATTCTGTCAGTCTAAAAGTTACTGCCTGGAGATGAAAAATTGTCACAACAGGATGTTCTTTAGGATCAGTTTTAGTCAAGTTGCTAGCATAACAGCCTTCTGTGAACCAGGTAAAGACCTAAGAATGGGTGTTTTAAAAAAATTAATAGCAACTGTTCTTTTCTGTGAATATAACTGGAATATATCCTTGTGCATGGCATGGGGCATTCTATTTCTTGGTAAGTTAAGGACCAAGACTCTTAGTCCCTGAAAAAAAATGGAATTCTATTCAGTTACTGCAAAAATTAGCGTCCTTTGGCAAACTTTAGCTTGAGATAAAGCATATGGGCTTCCTCCAGACCAGAACTGAGTCTGAAAATTGCTTGGTACTTCAGGGAATACCAGTGAGCTGAAGCTGTGAAAAGGTAGAATAAAAATTCTGTGTATTTTTTTGAAAAGTAAAGGTCTTAAAACTCAGTTGCAGTGAAGTTATAAGTGTGCTTGCAATGTGTGGTTTCTTAAGTATCCTCTATACCCTCTGTGACTAAGCTGAATGTATTTTGGTGTCTGTTTGCACTTGCTTGTAATGTGGATGGCCTTGGAAATATAAGTGCAGTGTGCTTATCCTGGGGCCCTACTTAAACATTTTATGTTAGAATAGTTAAAACAGAAATTGTTATTCTTGTAGCAAGTATGATGACTACCATTTTAAGTCACTGCAAAAAGTTTGCCACAATGCTTGAAAGTTCTTCGCATAATGATATCTACTTTCCACACTAGTTAATTTCAGGGCTGCTTCCTGGTGGGGAGTGAAAGTCACTCCACAATAATTTAAACATACTTCCAGTTACTTGCTATTGGTAACCTAAGGATTAAATTACAGTAAAATGATCATAACTGTACCCACTCTCTCAAACTGATGGGTGTTGCTATATTCCTTTCATTTGTGTAGCCATTAATGTCTTGTCCTCCTTAGCCTGAGTTTTGTGCACCTTGTCCTTGGGCAAGTGATAGGTTATGAGTTCCTGGGTACTTAAAAAAATAAAACCAAAACAAGATGGGGGAGGGCATTGCTTCGTGTTGACGTAGAGGACTGTGTTCAACAGCTGGACTGTTAACTGTGGTGTCTGTTTTTTTCTCGGTCACTGAGTGTGGTGTTGGTGAGTTCTTCATGTTTCTGGAATTACTGTTAGAGAGATACTGTGTGTTCAAATAATCGTAGTTGATCTGATGTGTTTGTTAGAGGAATTACTGTCATCTAATATTTTTTTGGGGATAGCGATCATGTAGTAGATGAGTGTATTGGTTTATCTCAGCATTGGTCAGCTTGATTGGGATGGGGAAACAGAGCAAATGGCTACCTGGATGTAACTTCCTTCTTTATTTTGAAAATGTGTTGTTCCTCAAGATCACAGATGTACTCAATGGAAATGCATATATGAATACGGAGTATTTGTCCTGGGATATGTGCTTTAATACAGGAAATATAGTATTTGCCATACTTACATAAAATGTTTTTAACCTATAGCTTAAAAGGCCCCTAGGAAAGCCTGTCAGCAACAAATCCTTGAGTTTTGAGCAAGGTTCATAAATAGCTAATGAAACTCTTACTGCTCCTGTCTAAACACAACTTATTTTGAGTTTGATTCATTCCTTTTCTTTTTACTCTCTCTTTTAAAAATAGCTGTAGTATGTTTGAAGAACTAAAATATTTTTCCTGCTGTAGGTGTGGACTTCAAGGTGAAAACTATTTCAGTTGATGGAAACAAAGCTAAACTGGCAATATGGGTAAGTTTTCCTACATTCTTAATTTATTGTTTTGCTTTAGAAATGGTCATGGCATGTATAATATACAGTTTATGTAAAATCCTCTTCTATTTACTGTGAAGGTGATTTGGAAAAGTGGGAGGTTAACACTGAAGCTCTCAACATGGAATGAACTGTGGGACAGCTGGCTGATGAGGCAATTCTGTTGCTGGTGACTAGCTTCTGCTGTGCTGATTCTGGGTCAGGAGTAGGAAAAAACGAGGAATAAAATGGTGCTGAATCAGTCTGTCTTCAAAACTGCGAATATGACCATTCCTAGATTTTTTTTAAATTGAGTAATTAGCTCTTTCTAAAGAGTTAGGCCTCACTAATCTGAAACTCCCTTGTATATGTCATCTTGTTTGTACTTGACAGCTTTTAAAAGGGTTCACTTCTTAATCTAGATGTTTCAGGCAAAATTCAATATTGTATTAATATGTTAAGAATTAATTTTACATGCTCAATTTATGCTCAAATCTTGCCTCTCAAAACAATTTTTTTAGCCTGAAGACTTCTTAGTCCTTATACAGTTTTATAGGCTAAAGATTAGTGTTATTTTTAACAGGTGCAGCTGAAAGAGGGAGAAGCAGTTTTTGTAATCTTAGCTTTAGTGTTCATCATCTACTCAAGTTAAAGGTAGAACTTCCAAATTCATGGCAAGTGAAGAAAGCAAAAGTACTTCCAAGCTTTATTTTTTTCTAAACAGTCTGTTCTGCCAACCAGCCTCCACACCTGTGTGACTTGAAGCAACTTTCAAATATTCAGACTGAATTATGACTTCTTGTAGGAAACAAGAATAAATCAACTTGACAGACAGGTAGACAGGAGGAAGAGCAAACTGATAGAAGAATGATGTGCTCATGGGATGGAAAGTATTGCATGGGACTAACTTTGGATTTATCTGGTTTCATATTGGTGAATATGAAGAAATAATTCTGAGGTAAACTGTAAAAAAAAATTTTGTGAAGGTGTATCACAGCACAAAACCAGTTTGCGATGAGTGGGATTGACTGAGTGACTTCTAGAATGTTGGAAGTCCAGTTCAGTTATTCAGATTCTTTGACAGAGGGTTGTTCTGAATCCAGTATTTCATGCGCTGCTTCCAGTCTTTGGTAACTTGAAGGTATTTAAATTGTCTATGCATGGAGTCTGCAGTAAGTGTGTGCTGTAACTTTAATCTCTGATAAGAAAACAATGTTATGATATATGGTTTTGGTTGTTCCTTTTTTTTTTTTAAATGAACTGTTGACTCTTTAAATTTTAAGATGTAAATTCAACTTCAGTTAAAACCAGGAAAAACTCTGACTTATTTTTCTTCTGCTTTGCCGTAGAATATTAAATGCACCCAAGCGCTGATCAAATTTAATTGGATCAAGATGATTAAAGCGAGGGAACTAGTTTTGTTGCCTTGAGTTTTGATACTTGTTGCAAAACCTTAGTACTGCAGCGGTTCTTTGTTCCTGGGTGCTGCTGTACTAGCTGCAGAACAAGTGCTTCTGCAGAAATGGCTGTCTTATTGCTATAGTCTATTATACCAAACAGTTAAAAGTTGTTTCCCAGGACAAGCTGTATGAAATCACAAATTAATGTGCAGTAAAACAGAAAGGGAGAGTATAAACTGAGTTAATCTGCTACTTGAATATACTTGCAATCTTATTTTCTACGTTCATTAGAAGCAGAATACCTGAGAGCTAAACTGGGTTCTGCTCAAATCCTGTATAATGGAATTTTTTGAATGGTTTTTTAGGATACTGCAGGTCAGGAGCGGTTCAGAACACTAACACCCAGTTACTATAGAGGTGCACAAGGTGTCATCCTAGGTAAGTATATATTTGCATGCTATATTGGATGAATTGCTTCTTTTTTTCATGCATTAAACAAACACATATGACCTTTCTGTAATATCTGATTGATACTAAAAATTGTTCTGTCTGTACTGAACAACTTGTATATTCAAGGGTCTTTAATTTGATTTCTGACCTCTTTCTCATGTAGTCAGTCTCACTGACCTGAGAACCACTGGTTTTTTGCATGGAATTAAAAGCTGCTGCTGTTTGAGGGGATAGCTTTGAGCTGTCCCTGTGCTGCTAGGAATTTGCCTTTTATTTATCAGGTTTGGTTTTTGCCTGTGCTTGCTAAGCCCAGAATCAAAAAAAGATTTTTCTCTTCTCAGTGTATTCTTTCTGTATGAGTTTGTATACAGCTTTCTATTTTGCTTCTCTGTATTCCTTTTTCATAGTGAAATTAATTTAAACACTGTGGAATCAGGTTGGGATTTTTTTTGGAATTTGCATCCCCATCTGGATGGGACGTTACACAGTCAGAGTGACTTACAAAATACTAGCTGGGAGCAAAAAAAGCATCAGGCTTTATGGGCGATACCCAGGCTGAAATCCATAATCACAACTTCAGTGAAGTCTCTTTTGCTATTTTTTCATATATGGTAACCTGTTAACTCTGAAGTTCTGCTTCTCCACTACTAGAAGTGTGGAACTAACTAAAGTAAGCACAGGAAAGTAAGTTTAATTTTTTTTTTTTTTTTTTTTTTTTTTTTTTTTTTCTTTTTTTTTTTTTTTAAGTCTCTGACCTGAGACATTCTTCATAAGTTAGTTTGCTCAGTTAAATAGTTTGACTTAGAATAATCTCTGTTGCGAGACTTCCTGGTAGGTCTTGTTTTGTACGTACTGTTTCACAAGTCTGCATTGCATTGTCTTCCTGGTATAGGAAGGTGCTGTCAAGGCGTGCCTTGTCAAGTTCACTTAGTTGCTGGCACCAAACCTGCCACTTACTGTTGAAAGCTTTCAGGAGCTAAAAATTTCTGCAGTTTCGATTTGATCTCTAATTTTTTTAATAATTATCTTTTGACTATTTCTTTGTTAAATAACTTACTAAAAGTAAGATTGCTTATGCAAACCAAGCTGTAGATTTTTTTGAAAACAACTGTTTATGTCTGTCTGCGCATGGGATGTGAGAATGAAGGAAAAAATTCTTCCATAGCTTGAAATGGTAGCTGTTAAGATAGTTGCTGGGTAGTGGATTCGAGGTTTAATAAGGTCTGCTTTTTATCTACCTTTTCTGCTTCTAGCATGACCTACTACTTATATCCCACATAAGTGCTACTTTGAAACATGAAAATGCTGAAAATACGGTAGTTTGCTGGTGTTTGTGAAGATTTGGTGATTTTTATAATCAGTAGCATAACAGTGGTGTTAAGTCTTAATTAAAACTAATTAACTCGGTGCACAAGGTAATGCCATTCTCTGCTTGTTTTGTGTGTACTGATGTTAATAAGTATCCTACATCAAGGGTCTAGAAGTGTAGAACTCTTTGGAGGAATTATAGTGTCTAGCCTGTAAGACAGGACGTCTTAAGATAAATTAGTCTGAGAACAGTATATGAGTGAATCTTGGAATTGCTCTACATTAACATCATCATAGAATCATTTGAGACCTTTAAGATTGAGTCCAACTGTACCTGTCCACTACTAAACCATATGCCTGAGTATCTGGGCTGGTGGATATTCAGCTCTTTTTTCCAGTTACTGTCTTGCTGTAGTTAATTAATTGAAAGAGTTGGGACTTCTTCAATTTCCTACTTTGAAAAGCTATATTTTTTGCTTGTTTTGTAACATAAGCTGCATTTCTTGGAAAAATGTTGTGGAAATAATTTTGCTAATATCTTTCAGTTTATGATGTCACAAGAAGAGATACTTTTGTCAAGCTGGATAACTGGTTAAATGAACTGGAAACGTACTGCACAAGGAATGACATAGTGAAAATGCTTGTTGGAAACAAGATTGATAAGGTAAACTGAATTCAGCTGCAGTAAGTAGTCTGGTGTATTTTGTTATTAATATGTATTAATACTATGTCTTATTATAGGAAAACCGTGAAGTTGACAGAAATGAAGGTCTCAAATTTGCAAGAAAACATTCCATGTTGTTCATAGGTATGTTATAGGTTTTTGTAGGGATCTTTATTTTTGTTACATGTTGCAAAGTACCAGTTCTATAGGACTGGTAGTGTTTGTATGTATAATCCAATTAATAATATTTCTTTGCTGCAGTGGGTACATAGATAGTAGCTGCTCCCATTTTTTTTTTTTTAAATTGCCCCTAAATATGTCCAGATACTTACTCGAACTGTGGATGAGTATACTGAAATTCATAACTATTAAGGGCAGAATGCAGGCTTTACTGTAGTTTGACAAAACCTGTTTCAGGTTTGGGGTTTTCTTTGATCTCTTGTCCCAGCCGACTTGCTAAATTAATAACACAACAAAAGAGGGGAAAATTGTAAAGAGCTGGCACTTGACAAAAATCTGTATTAAAACTGGGATGTTAAAATAGGTAAGAATGTAATTAACTTATGAGGGGTGGGATTGAATAATGACATAATCATCACTGGAACAAACATGTTGGTCTCACCTTGCTGCAAAATGCGATGGGTCTTATAGGCAAAGCCGTGTAATGATAAAGTGGGTGGTGAAGTGATTCTTTATTCATAAGTTTATGCTTAATTTAAGGATCAGCAGGGATTACTTTATAGGATGACTCCAGTAGCAAGGACGTTGACATGTCCTGTACTTAGGCTTATGTTCCTCATCTCTGACTAATGACTTATCTTTGTCTAGTACCTTGCTGTGCTTGCTTCTCTTTGGCTGCCATGTCAGATATGGAAATAGAAATTCAAAGTTGAGGCACAAGATGTTAGTGCATGGAAGATGAAAAGAAACATGAAAATCAAACTATAACTAAATACATGTATCTGCATGTTACATATGCTAAGTATCTGCATGGCTGTGTAGAAGGACAGGGCAAGCCCTAGTTGGACTGAACAGTTTCAGGTGGTATCTGTTGGTCTCATAATACCCTCTGTGGGCAGATTTCTTGGACCTAGCTGAAGCAGGATTCCTGTGAGGAATTACCTAGAATTCTGCTAACTACAGAAGAAATAAGATCTCTTAATGCTTTTTATCAGATGGGTTATATCATGGAAGCTGACCCGGGATCCTACAGAATCCTTGCTTCTTGTGGTATGATCCATACTGCAGTTCTGACTAATGTACCAAACAACAGCCAGGCTCATCAGACATCTTAAGTTAGTACAACCCTTCTTTCTCCTCAATGAAGTGTTTTCTGCAAAAAATAAAACTAAGCTTTAGCTGTCTCCATATATTCTAGTGACATTCAACTTGGAAGCTCTTCTATGAATAGTCTTTTGAGGTACTGCCTTTGCAACAGAAATTTTCATATCTGCTACATTATTATTATAGAGTATGCTGTAAAAGTTAACTGGAGGAGAAATACTAAATAAATCACAGGAAGCTATACTAACACTTGATTTCTTGCATCTCTTCTCCAGAGGCAAGTGCGAAAACATGTGATGGTGTACAGTGTGCCTTTGAAGAACTTGTTGAGAAAATCATTCAGACTCCTGGACTGTGGGAGAGTGAGAGCCAAAACAAAGGTGTAAAGTTATCAAACAAGGATGAAGGATATGGAGGAGGAGGAGCATGTGGTGGATATTGTTCTATGTTATAAACTTTGGGAAACTTATTCTTTGCATATTTAAACAGATAGCAACATCTTTCTGTACATAAATTAATTAAATGCTATTTTTAGGGACCTTGCAGTTTGCACATACTTGTTTTGTATCATGGCAGTGAACACTTGTAGGAAAAATGTTCTGCAGCTTTCCCAGTTTGAAAATGTTATGGTGCGCATGCCCAGTTTGCAGTCTTCAGTTTTTTATAACTAGTATAAACAAATGCACTACAAGTTTTATGACTGCATACATTCATTAGGTAACTATTCTAAAAAAATCCATCTAAAAGAAACACGTCACTGCAGTGTCTGCTCTCTGTCTTAAATACACTTGAAATTATAGAACTATATAGTGTGCACAGATCTTGAAAACAATGTGAGCTACAAATGTTCTGTTTCATCTCTTCTAGTAAATGCTTTTTATGGTATTAAAACCAGCAAGATTATACAGTTCTTAGACAAATCTGCTAAATTTTTGTCTTTCAGCAGAGCTGTCTAAAATACAAATTGGCACAGGCCATAGTTGGTATCAGCACCTTCTTGAAGAGATACTCTGAAAGCTTCCTTTGCAAAGCTGGGGGAATGCCCTTTTTTTTCTTTTTAATCATCACTTCAGTTGATGGCTTAACTGGAGTTTTAATCCTGTGATATTTATATACTGAGTTTGTGGTATTCTTGCACTCTTACGTTTTTAAGACTAGGTCTACTCGACTTGCTGTAGAAAGTCTTCATTTTTGGCAAGGTATCTGAATGACATCTTTGTTCTTTCATTGTGAATCAATTTGCCACACTTCAGTACGAATGCCTAATTTTCCGAAATGTTTGTAATGTAACTTTATCTCAAACTGTAGCTTTGAAGACCTTTATGACATGTCTGCTTTATGCAGCTATTTGTTCAGAAATAAAACTTCCTGTCACAGACGCTGAATGGAAACCTACAAGGCTTCTTGATCTCTGTATGGAAAAATACTATTGCAATGAGTATTCACTTGAATTTACTGTATCAAAGCCAATGGTTTGTTTCAGAAGACTTGTATAGACTAATAAATTTTTTTTCCACAGTATTCAACTTTTCTAACCACTTCCTACTGTAGAGTTGTATATCTTCTAGCACATACTATTTAAACAAGCTTATTTCTTACAGACATAATGTTTCTGGTTTCTAAAGGACAAGACAAAGATGCTGTGTCGTGGTTTGGGTATTCTTTTTAAATCACTATAGTGCAATCAGTAACCGAACTATTGGGCAGTTTCTTGTAAATATAGTGAATGACAATACTTTTATTACTGCAAGGTTTTGTGAAATGTTAGCATTCATGATCTGTATTTTGTGGCAGATCTTGACTCCTTCTGTTAAAATACACTTTACTCCTCACAAAGAAACTTTGTTTTCTATTCTGTTTTAAACTTGCTAGAAAACAATATCAAAATTTGAAGACTTAACCATGCTAGTTGTTTTTACCAAATATTGTATCTATAGTATTGTTAATGTAGTAGGATAATTTAAATATGTAAATGTAATTAAATATACATACCTATTGTATTAAAATGTTAGCTTTCTATTATCATTTCATGCAGAATATGGACTGACCAAATCTTGTTCGTTAGGGTTGAGGTCAAAGGATGTCTGGGTTTTATAGGCTTGCCAGTAGAAGAAACTTTTAGGAATATTAAAATTCTGAATAACTTAATTATTGCAGTACTATTTCAGTAATATTGGGCAAGTATCAGAATGGTGGCAGATGCCTCTAATTTATTTCTATACCCATTTTCTCCCTAGTCTGACTGCATCCCTTTGTTGAGAAGAAGCTCAATTTTCTGTTTCTCACAAAAGATCCCTTTATCACAGGACCTGGATTCATCTTTTTTTCTGCCTTTGCCAGGTCTGGCAGCTCTTGTCAAGGGAAAGAACGGTAGTGTACTCTGAATAGTGGGTATTGTTCTGCAAAATAATTAAGTCATATGCTCTGTCTTCCTCTGCAAAATTTTTGTGGGGACAGAGGATTATTCTGAAACAGCACTTCTAATGAGGCTGAGAGAAGTTAGTGGGATTTTTCACCTTTTTTTTTTTTTTTTCTCGAAGTATATGTTTTCTAATTGACTTGCAACCAGCTTTGCTGTCATCTTCAGTTTTCAAGCATGTTTGGTTATGTCCCTGAGGAATGGCTTTTTGTTGGTTCTCTGCTTATTTTTTCATTGATCTGTTGAAGAAGTTGTGTAGTGAGTTGTGTATTGTGCTTCCAGTAGTTGTTGGAGCAAATATAGCATCAATTACTCTTACTCGGCTACCATTTTTTTTAAATCTTTCCTTTTATCTCTCCTTTTTTTTTTTTTTTTGGGGGGGGGAGGGGGAGGAGGGAATGTTAGTCGGTGAGGAACAATGTTTCAAATAAGGTTGTTATCATAGTTTCAAAGTTGGTTTTGCAGTTTGCCAGTCCAAATACTATCCCCTTTAACAGCAAGTGCACTTTCAGTGTTGTAGCTGTAATGCAAGGCTATCTGAAACTGGCAAACTATATAACGTTTGCTTAATACTCATTTAAACCTATGTCTTCATGGAATATCAAGTACTGCAGTCAGAAGTATGCACAAGAGATTGTTCAGTCTGCCTCAATAGGGGGATAGCTATTGTTTGTTCTTCATCAGGTAAGGAGAGTGTCCATTGCCATGGCAGATGGTTCTATAAGAGTGTACTAAACCTGAATGAGAACTGAGAAATCTGATACGATCATGAAAGACAACTGAAGCTGTTTCTAGTTCATTTACTCTGTAGTCAACATTAAAAAATGGTGGGTTGACCCTGGCTGTTAGCCAGATGCCCACCAAAGCAGCTCTATTGCTTTCCTTCCTCAGCCAGACAGGGGAGAAAAATGTTACAAAAACCTTGTGGGTTGAGGTAAGGACAGGGAGGGGTCCCTCACCGACTACCATCATGAGTAAAACAGGCTCTACTTGGGCAAAACGAATTTAATTTATTGCCAGTCAAGTTGGAGTAGGATGGTGAGAAAATTAAAACCACATTTTGAAAGTTTCTGCCTGCTCCCCCTTTTCTCCTGGGCTCAACTTCACTCCTGAATTATCTGCCTCCTTCCCCTCAGATGGCATAGGGGGATGGGGAATGGGAGTTGTGGTCAGTTCATCACATCTTGTCTCTGCTGCTTCTCACTCTTCCCATGCTGCAGCATGGGGTCCCTTGCATGAGAGACAGTCCTACATGAACTTCCTTAATATGAGTTATTCCCACAGGCTGCAGTTCTTCAGAAACTGCTCCAGTGTGGATCCCTCCCACAGGATGCAGTCCTTCAAGAACAGACTGCTCCAGTGCCACACAAGGTCACAAGTCCTGCTGTCCAGCCTGCCCCAGCATACACTCCTCTGTCTTCACAGGTCTGAAGATTCTGCTAGGAACCCACTCCAGCCCGGGCTTCCCCATGTGGTCGCAGCATCATTTGGGCAAATCCACCTGGTCTGACTTGGGGTCCTCAAGGGCTGCAGATGGATATTGGCTCCAGCATTAACCTCAATGGGCTGAGGGGGACAGACAGCCTCATCATGGTCGTGATGGAGGGCAATCTGCTGCAATGTGTGGAGCACCTCCTCTCCCTCCTTAATTAACCTTGGTGTCTGCAGAGCTGTTTCATATATTCTCAGTCCTCTCTCCAGCTGCAGCTGCTGATGTAACCTGGCAGAATATGGCATAGCAGTGATGTTTTCTTGATCTTAGACTTGAGAATGCTGATAAGTGTTATGGTTTTGTCTTGAGCTTCTTCCACTGTTCTAAAAAGGGAGGTGGGACAGGCTTCTGGTGGAGAATTCAAGGTGGATTTTTTTGATTTTTTTTTAATTGCTGGTGGGGCTTTTATCCAAACTACAGCATCACTTTCCCTGTTCTCGTACTGCAATGATGAGATCAACAGCTGGCTAAAAGTAAGTCTTAGCAAAATGAGAACATGAGTTCAGTGAGTCCCCAAACAATACCAATGACTGTCTTGTCAGCTTTGGCAGAATTTCAGGAAACCAGTTTCTTGTTGCCATCACATACCACAGTCAGAGCTACTATATGTGCTTTGGTTTTTTTAGTTCTTTTGCTTTCTAGTAACCTGAAGGATAAACAGTGAACTACAATAATCTAATCCTTCTAACTACCCCTTAGTTTAGTGTAACAATTCTATGTTTTGAGGCTGAATGGGCTGCATTTTTTTCAAACACTTGGGAAATTTGGGCAGCCTGTCTTGCGATCCGCAGTTTGCTGCTGTTTAGCTACTCGAGGTTTGCTGTAGATGTTCAAGGTGCTGCATCCAGTACCCATATGTGCTATCGTATTCAGAGCTCCTGTAGTAGTTTTCAGTGTCTTGCTCTCCTTCATGAAGGTGTCAAGAAGCAACATTAGTGTGAGTAGGGCTTTTTCATGTTGCCAGACAAATAATTGCATGGTTTTCAGAGCTACTTGAGCCTTCAAGGGCAAAATGTAAGGTGTTTTTCCTGGCCTCTTTTCAACAGCATTAACTTTTGGGAAAAGAAAGAGAGAAGCTCTCCATTAAAATGGTTTCATGTTTTGTAAGGTTTCCACATACTTTTAAATACTTGTGGTATCTTAATTAAAAATTGATTAAGGGTTATACAGGCAAAGAACTGCGAAGGCACATTTCCAAATTACTGCATGCTTATATTCTGTAGCTGATTTTAATGCAAGCGTAAGAAGTTTTGTCTGTGTGCCTAAGTGACTTCTAGTCCTTTCTGTTGGAGCTTAAATTGTCATAGTGATTAACTACTGAATAATTTTTTTTCCTCATGCTGCTAGTTTCTGTAGTGTCTATGCACTTTTTACGTGGAATGATAACAACATTCCTAGTGAAGTTCTAGAACTCTTAGACTCTAGTTCTTTATTTTAGAAGCTAAAAAAACCCCAAACAAACAAACCAAAAAAACCAAAAAACCCAAGAACAAACAAACAAAAAACAGAAAAAGGGCTTAAAATAAAAAGTGTCAAATTGTGATTGGAAGGAAAATTTTCTAGTGTCTTTCTGTGCACAGTCCATTGTAGGAACAAATCTGGTTGGATCCTTTTGACAGAAGTACTTGGTTCCAAGTTTTAATGCTTGTCAGGCGGGAGTTTCTGATCTGAGGGATGTGACTATCTTTCAAGATGTTCATGACAACATGAATCTTTTCTTTCACACAGCTAGATCTGGAGCTGCTCATTGCTACTTAGGATTAGGAGCAAAACTGAAAACTGGAGTTGAGGGAAGAAGAGCCCAAGCAGTGAAGGCAGTTTTAGTAATATACATTTAATATATAATATGTTATATATACAAGATATATAATTATCATATAATTTGATACTATTTAATATAACTATGCATGCTATTTGACATAATTAATAAAACATTTTGTTATAATTAATACATTTAATTAAAATATATAATGCAATATAGAAATAGAATTTTTATATTACAGTAATGTTTTATATTAGTAAGAGATTACATATCATCTCTGGACTTTAGCTTCAAACATAATGAATTATTTTATTTCAGGGTAGGTATGACAAAGGTACAAAGCTTGTAGATGGGTCTCACCCAGGCTAGCAGAAGGGAGAACGCTCATGGGAGTAAGTATTGGGCTTTATATACTGATAATGCCTGAGCTTGGTATGAAATCAAAGCTGAAGTTCTAGATTAATCTGGTACTCAGGGAGCCAGAGGTCAGAGATCACATCTGCCTTGATACGATTTGATTTACATTTTTCTCCTAAATAGTATCCTGAATCACAGAATAGTTGAATTTGGAAGGGGCCTCTGGAGGTCATCTGATCCAGCCTCCCTGCTCAAGCCAGGACACTGGTTGCCTGGGACTATGTCCAGGCAGTTTTTGAACGTCTTCAAGGATGGAGACTCCACAACCTCCTTGGGAGATCTAGTGCTTAAGTCACCCTTACCATAAAAAAAGTGTTACCTGATGTTTAGACAGAACCTTCTGTGTTTCCATGTGTGCTTACTCCCTCTGGTTCTGTCACTGGGCACCTCTGAAAAGAGCCTAAATCTGTCCTCTTTGCATCTTCCCTTTGGATATTCATATGCATTAATAAGATTCCCACTCAGCCTTCTTTTTCTCAGGCTGAATAGTTCCAGCCTTTCCTTCATAGGAGAGATGCTTCTGTCTCTTAATCTTTGTGGCCATTCCTTGGACTGTCAACATTATGTCCATTTCTCTCTTGTACTGCAAAGCCCAGATGTGGACACAGTACTCCAGGTATGGCCTCACCAGTACTGAGGAGATGGCAAAGATTGCCTCCTGGGCTGGTCTTAATGAACAGTAAAGGTTTTGTGGTGAAATTTGTGGGTTTGGATTTTCATAGGTGTACTACCTCAGAGAAACCACTGATAAACTTCAGTTGGTAGTGGACATATGTATTTTTTACTGTCCATTTACAGCCAGGAAAAGATGGAGCTTTTCAGTCTGTATGCCCCCTGTGTATTGATGGAAACCAAAAGGTACAGAATACTGAGAACCATGAGAGGAACTTAGTTCTGTTCAGTTAGTGAATCTGTATACAATTATGTCTGGTTTCCTGGCAGAAAGAAACTATCCTTAAATATATTTTTTGTTGTTTGTTTGGTAGAATGAATACAAAAAAATGTTGGCTTGAAAATTATTGAATCACTTGTAAAAGTTAGGAAGCTTAATCTCTGCAAAGATGCACTTTGGAGTGCTGCTGCCAATGTTGTTGGCAAAGATCTTCTATAGCCAAGTTGTGTAAGCATAGAAAGATGTGCGAGTAATGGTTTTAGAATGAATTTGAGCAATTTTCTTTGGGAGGGAAAGGAACTGATAGGTAGAGGGAAATGCTTTTTCAGTACAAGCAGTAGCAGATAGTCTCCCCTAGTATAGAATTTGACAGCATCTTCCTTTCCCTTCCTCTGCTGGTTTAAGTTGTACTGTAAGGGAGTCTATGCCATGTGCCTCAAAGCTGTGGAACAGGTCTGTCCCACGGCACATGCTGGGGTCTTATTGTATCAGCTTCTATTCTGAGGAGCTAATGGAAATGGTGCTTGGCTCCTGTCTGGTCTGCACAGCGCTGTGTCCTGCTGAGGTCTCTGGCAGAAGGCAAAGATTTCATCTTGGAGGGTGGCTGGTCTGTATGGACCCAGGAGGTAAAATGTCGTCATGATGGAAGAGTTTAAACGTAGCTGTAGGGAACACAGGCAGGAGTTCAGAAAGCTGCAGAGCCAAACTCAGTACAGATTATGTTTTTCAGTCAAGTGTTAATAATGGAGTTACCAACACAGCCTGTTGGAACACTGACAGCATTCAAGCTTTGCAAATTGTGTTTGAATTAACAAATTGTTGGTTTTCAACACTTCAAGCATTACTCCTACAGGTTTTTCTGTAACTTGCAGTGTTTGAGTCAAAGCTTGTAGGAGAGGGAAGACTTACTGAATTAGCAGATCTAGTTGGAAGAGGCAAGTATTAAAGCAACGATGTAATTTTCCAGGTCCAAAATGGTAATATTTCAATGTACCCCTCCAGAAAGCAAGCTGCTTCCTGGGTCTTCTCTGGTTTGGTGCCACGTGGAGCATGGGAATGGACCTGCTCTGGCTGTGAAGTTTGATGTCTGATCTTGCTCCAAGGGCAGGTGCACCTTCTTTCTGCACTTTTTCTCCTAGCTGGCAAATGGAATGAAGGAAACTTCGGTTATTTCACAGGCAAACGTGCTGAAATATCATAGGTGGGCTTATAGATTTCTATAGACTGAGCCAGCAAGTGAGTTTAACCTTGGGAACATCCTGCCTATTTCTCTTCTCCCTTTAAACAACAAGATAAAGCCATCTTTTGGTCTTGTAATTTCCTATTGCCTAGAGAAGAGAGGCTGGAGCAATCAGAAAGAAGCGCAGTGAAGTTTCTCCTGTAAGTTGGAGATAGACAGCAGTGATACCTGAAGGTCTGCAATTATATCCTTCCATCCTCTTGTGCTCCTCAAAATACTTCTGAGCTTAGTGGAAATTATCTGATTTCTATTTCATAGTAGTAGTCAGAAGCAAGAAAAGCATTGAAATGTTTTTTGCCATGCCCTCCAAAGAAGTCAAAATTATTTGACGGTATACAGATTGGAATGTTTCATTGTACTAGCTTTGAAGTCTGAATACATCCTTTGTTTGCAGACTTAGCCTGGGAAAACAAGAGCAGGAAGGCACTTTAAGACACCACGTTAGTCTTTCTCTCTGCCTTGAGGATGGATCAAGTACATTTTAAACCATTCATTTATTTAAAATATTCTTACAAGAAACCCAACACTGAAGATTTTATTGCCTCCCCAGACAACCTCTTCTACTGTTTTTGGAACCTTAATAATAGTTAGCTTGTACTTCTGTTTAACCTTTATTTCCTTTTTTGTAATGACAGCATGTTCCCTTAGCTAGGGCTTCTACTGAAACCCCTGTTTGCCGGATGATGCCTATATGACTAATGGAACTAAGCTGAAGATTGTTACATTTATTACATGTAAAATAAAGAAGCAGTTGCACTGCTTGCTGGACAGGAAAGCTGCTTGTTGTAAAGTGATGCCTTTTCATTTTTTTTTTTCTTTTGGGGTATTATAGTACAGAGCTAGTAATGTAATGTCTCTGAGCCTGTACATCTTCTTTTTTAATGCATCAATGTCTGTGGAAATGAACCATATGAAAAAGCTTAAACCTAGTTATGGACTTAATTCTTGATGTGGCTCTCAGGAAAGCAGCTTAACTGCTCTATGTCTTTATTTTGTACACAGGAAAACACTTCAAATGCTTTTTTTTTCACCAAATCCTGAGTTTTTAGTTTAATGATCCTGTGGTAGCCCATATATTTCAGAACGTCTGCTTGGAGTTTTGCCTCCTAGCTGAGTCCTAAAAGACTGTGGTTATCATTTCTAGCCACTCCTCAGACAAGACAAATCCTTGGGGACTAGCAGCCCCAGTTGGGCCCTGCTGCAGTGCAGTGGGAAACAAGTCAGTAGACTTGGGAACACATGAAAACATGTTAAGGGAAAACAAATGCTGAAAAGCCCCTAATTTTTCTAGGAGATGGTGCTTGAGTGTTTTTTTCTGTCTATAAGTAAATCATATAGTTGAGAATAGCTTCAGCACATTTACTTAAAATTCATGTTTTCTTGTTTGCCCTGTGCTTATGCTTCTGTCTTGACCCAGACCTGTGCTTGATGGCTCTGTCTGCTTTTCTGCCACGTTTAGCCCTGGCAGTGACGTGTGGTTGAAATCTTTTAGAGTGACTGCTATTAATATGTTACAGTCCACATGTAAGTTATTAACATTAGTGTGGTTTCTCTATACTTAGTGGAAAGTTCTAGGTCTAATGTTAATTTAGTAATAAAAGGAGATTAGATTGGAAATATTTTAGAGATGTTCAATCTTACAGGCATGACTGAAAATGGGAAGAAAAGAATTTACATGGCACTGAGACAGCAACATAATTGAATAGCAGCTTATCCTAAAAAATACTGTTATAATTTGCAATTACTTGTAAACACTCGCTGTCTGCATTGCACGAAGGATTGCTTCAATATCTCTACTAGAGGAACTATTAAATAAAACTGCAGCTCTCTGTTACCAAGGGGTTATGTACCTTCTGAATATTTCGCTGCTCAACTCATGCTTTGGAAATGTGCACCAGGCTGAAGAAGAGTGCTGTCTTCCATTCTCCTACAGAAGAGACAGAAATCTATCCTTTGCTATTGGAGCCATCAGTGATAGCAGAGGAGATCAAAAAGGAGTGCTCTGCAGCTTGACTTACACCTATTGTATATATATAATTTGCATTTGTCCTTGCAATCTCTAGCTGTCTTTGCTCCCTAGCTGTTTTTATAGTATAACTGATGTGGGGGAATGAGGGAGCAAATTAGAAGCAGGGCGCAGGGGATGAAAAAATTGGCCCGTGAATGTTAGAGAGAGTCTACTCCTTTCTGCCTCCTCCAGCCCCAAATTGCTTTGCATAAAGATGGATGTAAAGGTCTCTCTTTAGGACTATGCCATTGCTAATGTGTATGTGTGCATTGTATGAAAAACGATACCTAATAATTTGTAAAATAACTTTAAGATGTGAGAGTTTGTGTGTTCTCATGCTCAGTAACCTCTGCCTCCCTTGCAGACTCTGCTGTAGGCTTTGCAAGGGTTAGACGTTTGCCACTAAGCAGAACGCTTTCCTCCAGAGCTTTTAGCTTTAAAATGACCTATTGAAATATTTTCCCTTTGCCCATGCACAACTAATTGTTATGAAGTCCTGTAAAATCTCCTAATCCTGTTTTGGTCTTTTGGTACAATTCTTTTTTATCCCAAAACCCAGCTCTCCAAATTTGCCAAAGAAAACACCAGGCACCATAGAAAGACAATATTAAATGAAGCTGTTTGGAGGAGCCTGTTAGGAAAGCAAAAAAGTAAAAAAACCCAAAAATGCTAAAAAAAAGACAAAAGGCAATATGTTTTTCCTATCTAAAATAAATGTAAAAAAAAAAAAATCTTTCTTTTATGCTCTGATTAGAGACTAAGTGGACCTCTGAAACCACAATCTCATTCCTTACTGAAACTTTATATGTCTCAGTTAATAAGTGGCAGTGAAAATGATGGAATTTTTATTTAAAGACCAGTTTGAGCATTATAATAGGGTGTTTTCAGGCATAAATAAGAAATGCTGCTAAACGAGACTTTGCAGGTTGATATGAGAGAAACAAGATTGTATTTGTCTTGGGCACCTGCAGCTATCCATTACCATAGTATGCGAGCTCTCTGCCATCATTAGCCCTCTGTAGTGATTTGAGATGGGCTTGCTGAGTCACTTCAGGATGGGTCTTGATTTCCATAGAAGCACTAGGGTGGCAAAATTCCTTTGATTATTTTGGCACAAATTATTTGTGTAAAATCCCACAAGGAGACAGAAACCTGCAGCTTAAACTAACATGCCTGAGTTCCCACCTAGTGTCCTTGACCCCAAACAGTTCTTTTGCCCTAGCACCGTAGTGGTAGCTTCCCCATAATAGTTCAGTGATGCTATATATAAACTTCACTTAGGCACATTGGGAGTATGGGGAATTAGACATTGTGGCATGACCCATGAGTCGTTAGTTGGTGCACCCAGGGGGAGCTGTGCACTGTTGCTCTATCACTATTGGCTTTGAGTAAGAGAGAGGATGCAGTTATGCTTCCTCTAGATTAAAGCAGATTTCAGTTACAGTTTTGCTCTTGGAAAGAATGATGTAGAGGGAATATGTTGGATGTATGTGCTCTTTCAATGGTCTTATCTTACTGAATGATCCGGATGTGTCTGTAGGGTTTATTTGTCCCTCTTCTCAGCAGGCTATTGAAGTTTGGAGGGGTTTTTTGACTGTTACTAGCAATATCAGTTTAATCTGTTGAGCACAGGGCTTATGGATATGATGTAGTGTGGGCTTTCTCTTTAGGTTATCTGATCATGACATGACAGACTCCTAAAAACTGCATTATTTTCCTAACTGCTTACTTTGTGTTTGTCCTAAAGAAGGAAAGCAGATTTTCCTGATGAGACACATTTCCAATAAACAGTGTTTAAAAACATTTACTTCTGTCAGCTATTCCACCTTCTGGCCAATCTCATTTAAAGACTTATACTCTTGATTCGACTTATGTTGCCACTTACCCCTCACCCAATCTGTTCCATGCAGTTACTTGCAGTTTTGGAGGCTATTAATGCCTTTAACAATCCTTTCTGTCCCTAGTGTAGTTCTGTTCTCTGGTTCATGCCTTCCAGCAGCACAGTGATTAAAATACACGTTTGTTCTTTATTAATGGCATGTTGTACCATCTTGCTACTGCATTATCTGGGATCTTTCTACTTGCCTTTTTGGAAACTGATACAGGACCATAACTACTCTACTTCTTGGAATTCTAGTGGAACTCAGTATTTATTAAACATAGCTATCAAATGATGAAACAGCTCCTCATTAAGTTCATTTGGGACAGGCCTCTTGGGTTGATTACAGGAGGGAAGTGAGGTTGTGTAGAGAAAAAATCATCGGGGCTAAGGCTCAACTAGAAATCAGATTGGCTAAGTCTGTGAAAGATAATAAAAAATATTTCTATAAATATATAAATAATAAAAGGAGGACTAGGGAGACCATACAGTCCCTATTGGA